>VXBI01011790.1:92989-254732 GCA_013397375.1 Toxostoma redivivum
CCCCGTATATTTGCCAAGAAGAGAAATAAAGTGCCTTTGACAGGTACCTGGCATCCAGCCAGGGTCAGCCCACCACAACATGAAAGACAGAGGAAACAAATAATGCTCTTGCCTCAGACAGGAAAGAAGAAAGTGTTTTATTGTGACCATCTCCTCAAAAAATAGATGTGATTGCTGTATTGAAGTAACCAATCACACCTATAAGAGACACAGCAGAAGATGTAATTTTCTCTGTTGTATACTTCTTACATATATGGTGTCTGCAACTCAGAGAACAAAACCCATTAATTCTCAGTAAAGACAATTCAAACTTCAGCAATTAGATTAGAATTACAGAGTTGCCCTCTAAACGTTTTAAAACTTCATGTTCAAAAAGGTGACAGACTGAGAAATCATGGCAATGCAACTTTAAGAAAGTTGTGTTCTCTGAAGACTGCTCATTTTCACTAGTAGATTTTCTGATCCAACAACAGCAGGAATCTGAAAAATTCTGATTGTTTTGTTCTTGTGAAAAAAATCTGCTGTTTTATTTCACAGTAGAGGTTGGGGAGAAGTCAAAATTTGTTTTTATGTACACGTGTACACATAGAAAGAAAGTTTAACAAGTTGTAAGACTGAACTTCCATGTGTACAACGGCTTTTTTCCTACATATGTCAATATGTATATGCAATAAATAAATAAATAAATACTCTAAGGCAAACAAATTTCAAGATTCATAATTCAATTTTCTGTCATAAACTTTGAAGTATTTCAAGAGTTTTAGATCTTTTGCGAAGTATTTTCAACTAAGTAATAAGTGAAAAAAGTAAAGCTTCTAGGGCCAAAAGTCTGCTTTTATCCCATCATGTCAGCATTTTCTGATAAATAATGTTTTATTGGATATTCCTCAAAAAGCTCTACTGGAAGCTGACTAGTATTTTTGTACAATTTTGTAAATGTAATTGGTTTGAATTTTGTGGTACGATTTTCTGATTGGAAGATGGAAATGTATTTTTTCAGCAAAAATTTCTGTGCATGATTTAAGCTTAATTCAGTCTGGAGAAGAACTTAAAAGAGCAGTCAGTCCATCTTCTGCTTACCACTAATTCAATTTGATATCAACAAATACATGTATATTTTAAAATATTCTTGATATCCCAGAAGTACCACCTCAGCCATATTAGGTTATTTACTGTAAAAACTAATATGACAATGGTGGCAAGCCAATGTCCCTGACACAGGGGACAAAGGTGATTTCATGCAGGCTACCAATGGATTTACTCCAAGATCAATTCTGATTCAGGCAGTTCCCAGGGGAAAAATGTCACAGGCAGAGCTTACAGAGCCAGCATCATACCCTGTATGAGCCTGAATTCACACCCCTTTCTGGCCCTCTTCTAAGCTTTAACTAATTAATTACTGTTGGCCAATTTTTCCTAGACATCTCTGCGCTAAAGCAGAAATTCTTGGCACAGGCACAATAATTTCCCTTCACTGATATATTTGCAGGGTCTGCTCAACCCCAGAGATTAATTTTTAGCTACACATGCTTCAGTTATGCTTTAACACCTAAGAGTTAAAGGGCATTGTTATTTCCACTGCATGAATGCAGTCCATCACAGAATCACTGCGTGCCCAAATATGAGTTATCTCACATATTTAAAAATTTAAAAAAATGTCAGATTAAATTTAGTTCTTGGGAGGTGAGAGGCAAGATATTCTCTAATAGTTTGGTCATTACTTGTTGAACACCAGTGCTTTTCTGATAATAATGCTCATTCACCAATGAAATCTAGCATTATGGATAATAACATAATGTCATGATAGAAATCTGAATACCTACAGCTCCATACAGAGGCACAAACCCTTTGGAGCAATAAATATTGATAGACTTTGTGAGATATGTGGTGGTTATCAAATTCCAATCATATCTTGTGCTGACTCTGTATGCAGAGTATATGTCTTAATACCATATTTTAAACTACTGTGTTCAGATAGCTTTAATTTAATAAATTTAATCAAATTTTATTAATCATACAGGTGATATGACAGCAAAGCAGGGCACAGCTCACAAGCAATACAGTTCCACAGCACCTAAATGAGAGAAGCTGGGCAGGTCCATTGCTGATAACCAGGTCTAGCACAGGACAGTGATGACCAGACAACTGCAGTGACAAAGCAAGCCTGAGAAGAAGCCTGGAATTGAAAGCCAGCAAGGCAAGGCAGACTGGCAACAGCCTGCTGGTACACTCTGGTGTATGGCAGGGAGCTACATCACTTATTGCACAGGCAGAACTCTTGGACAAATATATGAGGGTGGAGATTTCTTTTTCAACAACACAAGTACATGGCTCAGTCCCTTTCATCCTGAAATCTCTGGATGTGTTCTTGCAAATCGCTGCCTGGTTGCTTCCAATTTTCTATTATTTTTTTTATGACTGCCAAAGAGGATTCATCCTTGTTTGGCTGAACCTTCTTTCTTTTCCAGAACATTGCTAGAGTTTTTACCTGTCTCTCTCCCAGATTAGTGCCCCCTGCACATTCATACACAATATTCCTAATTCAATAATCCAGGTCATTGATAAGGAGCATTAATGAAGAGCATTAGTGGACCCAAAATACTTCCAGTGATGTTCCTTTCCACACTGAACCACTATCATCTTTTAGTACTTTTCTTCCCAAGTGAGTTACATGTAATTCAGTGGTAGTTTCACTGAGATAGTGTTTCCTTGGTTTCCTTATAAGAATGATGATGCACTCAAGATAGATAGAACCTTCTTCCTTATCTCAAAAGTTTATTACTGCCTCAAAACAGAAATTACAATGGTTTCACACATTTTGCTCTTGAGAAATTCATTCTACCTAGGGACTGTCATATTTTTGTTGGCTTCAGATGCTTATAAATAATTCAACTTCACATTTTCTCTAGTATTTTTTCAAGAATTCAAGTTAGACCTGACAGTTCTATACTTCACTTCTGCTCTTTTCTACCTTTCTATAACTTGGCTTAACCACGAGCCTACGGGGCTGAAATTGCTCTGAACCCTTTCTAAATACCACAGCTGAAGTTGTAGCCAAACAAACAGATTTTACAGTATGAATTTTCATTTGAACACTCTAGGTTCTTCTGTGACTGATAAAATAATGAAGAAGGATATTCTGGGGGTTATAGAAAAGCACCTGAAAAAGAACACAGTATCAGTCATGGCTTCATGAGGGGAAAGTCCTGTTTATCAAACACTATTTCCTTTTAGGACAAGGTAACCCACTGTTGAGCAAGAGAAGTCAATTGATGTAATATTTCTGGGTTTTAATAGAGCTTTTGCTACTATCTCTCACAAAATACCCAGCACCCAGCTGGATAAACCCATCATGTGATAGGTGAGCAACTGGCTTATGGGTTGGATGCAAAGGGCTGTAGTGAATGGGGTGTCATGAGACTGGGGACCTGCCACTGATGGGGTTGCACAGGGCTCTATCCTTGGTCCTGTATGCTTCAACATCTTCATAAATTACTTGGACACAGGACTTAAAGGAATATTTAGTAAGTTTGCCAGTAATACCAAACTGGGAGGAACTGTTGACTCCCTCAAAGGCAGAGAGACCCTGAAGGGAGACAGAGTACTGGGAAATCTGCGACCATATGAAGTTCAGCCAAGTGCTGGATTCTGCACCTGGGTCAGAGCAACCCTGGATGAATGTACAGATTGGGGAATGAGATGCTGGAAAGCAGTACTGTAGAAAAGGTCTTGGGGTTCTGGTTGACAGAAAGTTAGACATGACTCAGCCCCCTGGCAGCCAGGAGGGCCAACCCTGTCCTGGGGGCATCAGGCACAGCATCCCAGCCGGGCAAGGGAGGGATTGTCCTGCTCTGCTCTGAGCTGGGGCAGCCTCACCTCCAGGGCTGGGGGCAGCTTTGGGTGCCACAATGTAAGACAGACATTAAATAGTGTCCAAAGGAGGGCAACAAAGATGGTGAAGGGTCTTGAAGGGAAACTGTATGAGGAGCAGCTGAGGTCCTTTGGTCTGAGGTCATTTGGTCTGTTCAGACTATTGGTTTTTAAGGGTTCTTCGTCTGTTCTTGAATACAGTGCAAAACAGCAGAACAGAGGTTCTGATCTAGAACGTTCTTTCAAAAGGAGTAAATCTGATCTTACTGTGACTTTTTTTTCTGTGCATTCTCCCCCATTTAGAATTTCTGCCAGTGAGTGCTAATGAGTCCATCATGTCTTTTTTAGCTACTTGACTTCAATGACCATTCCTACTTCTTTGGACAAATTGGATCTTAAGCCATACAATTTAATATGAAGATGTAGGAGAACTATTGCTCTACAGTGTTTTTATTTTAAGAAAAACCCTTAAACCTAGGCAAAGGACCACAATGGCTAAGTACATCTTCCAACACTGTAAGAATATTTTTGTCAATTCCACTAAAAAATTGATTAGAACTAGAGAAAAAGGATTAAGGAAAAACAGAGAAATACTCTACTCATCTTGCAGAAATAAACCAGAAGACTTACAGCTATTACAACAGAAGTTTGATTACTGTACCACAGCAGGCAGCTTCAGAATCTCTCTTATTTACACTAAGAAAACACAGAATAAGTTTTTATTCTGACTGTGCTTGCTGGATTGAAATATTCTATCTTATAACATTGTGGCTAAAAGGCAATGTTATAATTTTGTGGTATGATGCATTAAAACAGCCCCTAATGATGTTTTACACTGGCAGAATAAAATAACTGCAAGAGAAAAAAAAAATATTAAATAATATATGTTATCCATTTTCATTTTCCCATGAGGACTGTGAAGCTGTCAGTGTTTGCTGCTTCTTTTGTGATGATGTCAAGATCTGCTGAGAAGGAGATATGTATTGTATAACATAATTTGATTGCTATTAGGAATAGGTAATTTATTACCCTTTCCTATATAATATCTTCCTGTAATTGATATGCAAATCCTGTGGCATTTACAACTCCCTTATGGATAATTAGAGCAAGAAATTGCTTAATTGAAATAGTTTATGCCAGTTAGAATTGGGGTAAAAGCATTGCTGCTAGCAGATCAGTAGGGAAAAAACCCAACAAACAAAAGGAATAATGAAAAAATAAACAACAATAGCAATCATTAAAATGAATTCCCTAACTTCCGAATTACAGATTTTCAGCTTAACATCTCTGAAAAAAGATCCGTGAAATACGAAGCTGCCACTAAAATCAGCACAAGCAATGAGTAATGTTGCTATTCTTCCTCAGTTACATCTCAGAGGTATTGCATGCTTTCAGATGTCATGTGTCAAGAATAAGGAGATAAGAGGATGAGCTGCCCCCCATTGTGTAATATGATAGTGGATTAAATAAAGACCACTTCAGTTCAATATTCTTATTTAGAGATGAATTAATTTGTTACAGAAAGTAAGTTCAATGACTTTGTTAAAAAGAGAATGGTTTTTGAAGTGCCACATAAATTCAGGTATGCATTTCTTCAGGAATGTAAAAGCTTTTTAAGTAGAATTTAGGAAGACAAATATGAAAATAAAAAGAAACATACATTGGCTTGCTGTTCATGTTGTTCATGGAATTAAGATTGGCAGGCAGTATGCAAGTAAAATTTTGGAGTTGAACTATTTCTTAGAATTTGCTGATAAGCAATCTGTTGGACAGAGAGAAACTACATAGACATTCCCTGTCATCTATCATACATTTTCTAGTCTGTCTTTTGTAAATTTTAAAGATAATAAGAGATACAAATATGAATCCTTCATTTGTCATCTGATTAGAACACCATATGGTACTAGAAAAGCTGGGGGGAAAAAAGGGGGTTGATTTTAGTAACAGGTAAGTAAAGGAAAAAAATGGTGATTAAACCACATAAACAACAGCGGTAGACTTTGCTGAAGGTCTGGTAAGGCAATTTTCTTGCTTGTTAGGAATTTTATACAATATTTTTACTCTTTATTAATGCAAGTAGACTTATAGAATATGAAAACTGAACAAACGCTAATTATTTTTCAGTATATTGTAGGACCTGAAGATTAGTTGGAAAGTGAATTGTCAAAGAGGGGAATTATTTTAGAGAAGGGTAGAAAAGCATAAAGATAGAACAAGAACATAGATGAAGAATTAAATGAGTGGAAATTTCAAAGAAAAAGAATAAATCATGTCCAAAATAAAGACTGTTAATATTTCTTTAGAAATGGCAATAGAATAAAGATTGTTTCAGTTTGGGCTATAAAAATACACTTCTGAATTTTTTGTTTTTTACTTTTTTCTTAAATCAGAAATGGACAAAAAACATAGCAGATCATAATTCCAAAACCTTTAGATCTTTCATTAGAAATTTGAATATATTTATATATGTGGTGGACAAATAACCTGTTAGTTATCTACTTTTCAGAAATATAAGTTTCGGAATAAACAAATTTTAAACATATATATTAAACATATAAAAATTATGTTTAGTAGACATAGCATACTAGCATCAGGAAAAGGCCATAGTTTATCACTTTAAATTCTCCACTAAAGTATGACTTTAAGCCTATAGACCAAACTTTTAGCAGTTTTCTGGAATGTGATGGCTGAAAACAAATGTTACTTGCATTTTTAATGTCAGAAATGAAAAGAGATAGAGAAGAGCCTGAGATTACATCATTGTAAAACTTATTAATTTCTTATTAAATGTGTATGGGCTCATTCTATAACCAAGAGGCACTTAACCATGGAAACATATTCCAGTAATGTATCAGAAAACAAGAAAAATGCAGAGATATCAAAAATAAGAAGCAGCAAACTAAAAATTAGTCACAATTGGCAATTTAAATCCTTTATAAAAGCATATAACTTTGGTGAATTCTGAAATACAGCTATGATGGTTTTAACAGGTCTTTAAAATAGCTGTTTAGTATTGAGTAATCATTCCTTTCCATCCTGGTACTGCCATTACAGTGCTTTTAGAAATGAATAGACTCAAGCTAAAGGCTGTCATAGAGATATTTCCTTACCTGGGGGATTTGTAATGGGTTATTACAGTGTTCCTCGAGACATCACTCTTTTGTCTCTGCTTTTGGTAACAGTAACTCAATGTCTTATTAGACACTTTGAAATAAATAGTGTTGTTTTTATTAGAAACATGTCAAATTTTTAAGTCATCTGCTAGGGTTATTGGATTGAATTGATGTTACAAATGAGCTATTAATCAATTTTCTTCCCTGTATTTTTATCCTCATAAATGACAGCACATTTTTTGAAAAGATGAGAGGAAGTCAACAATTTTTCCTTGTTCTATTGCAGGAAAATTTCATTTGCCACTGATATGAAGCACTATACTGAAAAATAGGAACACAGGTAGAAAACTGGAATTATAAAAAAGAAATTCTTTTTATAAAGCTATTGCACCTAATAAGGTATCTTTTTACAATAGCAAGAAATTTGCCATGTGGTCGCTTCACCATGTTTACTTTCTTCATCACAGCCTGCCTTAACTGCAGCTTCTTATAAGAGACTATTTAATGGGCTTTTCAAAATGTCTTGCTCTTCTCATTGTCCTTTTCTCTTTCGTAATTTCATATGATACTTTTGGATTCCAACTTTTCATACTATGTATACGTACTTGCAACCAAGTGCAGGAGAAGGAAAAGTTGGAATCCAAAAGTATACGAATACATATGAATGGTTTTCTGTGTCATTGTGTGAATTTTCTTCTTCCTTCTTAATTAATTATTTTCATATTAAAACTGTAATTAAAAGGTATACCTGTTTCAATATTTTTTTAAATCATTGTATCTTGTTTTGCATCTTAATTTACTAACATTTTATATATTTCAGTCTTTCAGTGCAAAAACTCATTAAATGCTTACTTCTATAAGAATAATATAATGAAATCTCACTGAAGTACAAATTACAGACTTTTATTTGCTCTTAATATCTTTATGTCAAATTTCTAACAGATAATAAAGATTGGGTTTAAAGTGTAAATCTTGCTGGGAACATTTTGAACAAACAGAAGGTGTAGATGCCAGTATCTTACAGAACATACAGTTTGGTATTACATCATAGTGCACACTTTGAATACACAATGTCTGAGCAATTACACGTCCACTAGAGGATGAGCTATGGTGCATTTTTTCAGCAGCATTTTTATTTACATAAATCTCAAAGACTTTTGTCTGCATGAAACATGAATATTAGGGTTAGCATTACAACTTAAAACATGTATGGCAACTTAATCCAAAAGTATGATAATTACAAGTGAGGAAACTTAAGACTTATCTGCACTGATCTCTTGCTTTTCTAGTGAAAATCACGAAAGTAGAAAGAGGTATGTATATCTCAAAAATTGATTTACATAGAGAATTGGAAAGGAAAAATTGAGAAAACTGGTGAATCATAATAAGGACAAATTAGTGAGTTACCAAAAAAAAAAAAAAAACGAACCCCCAAAAACCAAACCAACCAACCAAACGAACAAACAAACAAACAACATAAAAAACAAACCACTAAGTAATGTAAAGGCATTCTTCATGTCCCCCCAATGGCCATAGGGTCTGTATCAACAGCTACTTTAGAAAATTCTTTCCAGGACTTTGTGGCTGACAATATTATTGCATATGAAATAGAATATCTCTTAGGCCCATTGAGGTCAGCTGTCCCAGCTTTGTGCACTCACAGCTATTTGTCCACTCCAGCCTACTCACTGTCAGGACAAAATGAGAAATAGGGATGGCCATGATGCTGTGCAAGCTCTGCTCAGCAACAGCCAAAACATTCCTGAGTTAGCAACATGGCTTTGGTCACAAATCTAAAACACAACACTGTAATAACTTTTATGAAGAGGATTAGTTCTACCTCAAGCGGACCCTGTACATAGGTCCAATAAATTCTTTGACTGGGGGGAATACCCATTAAACATTCATTTTCTTGTGTATTATCCAGTCTTTCTCTTCTGATGATGAGAAAATCAGGGGCTTTTTTCCAGAGTGGAAAAGCAAAGAATGGCCTTTGACGATTTTTCTTTCTGCTTCCTAATGTTGAAAGTACTGTAGAATACTTCTGACTTCTTTTTCTTTATTCAAGGGAACTCTCAACTTGTGCCAATTTTAGAATTGCTGCCTTTTTCTGCTAGGTAATTTATGAATAAATTGTTAAATGTAATGTAAAAAACAGTTGAAGTTTAACTAATATTGTAAAGGGCTCCATGAAAAAATGAGGCAAACAATCAGACCTTCAGTGGTAACAAATGACTGGACATGCTCAGGATTAGCTCTATTAGAAATATATCTTAATACGCAAAGATTCCCAAAACCCCAGAAGAATTACTGGGGTGACTAAAAATATATTTAACATTTCATAAATACCAGAGAAAAAAAATACTTGTCTATGGATGAGCTATAAATGTAAGGAAAAACTCTTGGGAATACCCCTAATAATTTTCCCTGTCACTCACTGTTTCCAGATACTGCTTTTGGAAGGGTCAGTAAAAATGGTAGGTCCTGGATACCCATCTGCATAACCTCTGCTTCTCCAACATCTGATTTTATGTGGCCTCAGCCTTCATCCTGGATTAAGAGCCAACACACATGGCATGGATGTAACTGCCTACAGAAGTCTCAGTATTAAGACTGCAAAACAGAAAACATCATGCAAATATATTGACCTCTATTTCCCTAAAATATTGAGTCCACTACTGCTACAAGCAATTCTGGACTATTTGTACTCCAAGTATCTTCTGTGTCAGTCCACTCAACAACTTGTCTACAGCTGATTAGATGGACTTGTTTAGAAAGAATTCTATCCCAGTACAAGTTAGGATGTTAGGTAGAAGAAAAGACATGATTTACAAATTGCATAAGTAAATTGTGACTTGGACCAAGAAATCGATAATTGAAATTTTAAGCTATGCATCAGGTAGTCTTTTTGGCAAGCAGAGCAACAGCTTCATATGAAAAATGTTGCACTTTCTGATCAACCAACTTTGAAATCAAAGCAAAAAAAAATATCATTACAAATTCTATGTTAAGGATCATTGTGCAGCAGCAGTGTGAAGAACTGAATGATTTTGTAAACTTTTTCCATCTGTAATCTTGATGATTCACTTTATTTCTTGAGTCACAGCATGCAATAGTTTTTCTAAGGTCTCTTCCTGGAGTAAAAACTTTCATGCATAAGCATCTACTTTGTAACAAGGGTTGCCAGAAAGGTTTGAAAGAAAGTACGGTCTTATTTCATGGTACACTAAACTTTAATAACAGCAACACCTTCCAAAAAGGAAGAATTTGATTTACAATTTCTCTATGTGCATGTTTACTCTTAATCAGAAGTACTGCTCCTTTGATTCAGTGTATTAAGTTGAACAAAAATTGATTTTAGGTTGAATCCATCAACTGATAGGATTTTCTTCTTCAAAATCAGTCTCCTTTAGCAAACATACTAATCATACAGTAATCCCATTAAAAAAAATTAAAAAGAAATATTTATGTATTCAGTCAAGTATAGCAGGGATAATACATCACTGGGGCAGAAACAGGGATGGGAAAGAAGCTGCGTAGTAGCTGTAATGTTTTCTAAAAGAGAAAATTGTGCATCCAGTCTAGAACTGTCTGATAGCAGAAAAAGAGAGAGTGGTTAGGGACAGATTATTAGTTTAGCAACTTCCAGCAGTCTGTTCCCTTTGAAACCTCCAAACATTCAGGTGTTTTAAAAAAGTCAAAGGATTCTTTAGTATTGACTTACAGATGTTTTAGTTGTGAACTTGTCTAATCCTTTACTAAACCTTCCAAATAAATTCTCTTGTTATACCACATTCTGTGGTAACAAATAGAGAAATTCAGTGTCATCTGTTAAAAGTTATTTTATGTTTCTAAGATTCCCTCATGCTTGTCTTCTCCAAACTTAAAGGGTCCTCACTTTTCCGTAAGGAACTTGCTATATTCCACTGAGCACTTTTGATGCTTTTCTGAATACATTGTAAAAATCTAGCGTCTTGTAGATTAAAATTTCCTTAAATATCACATAAATATTGCCTGTGGGTACCTTATACATTTCACAAAGTGGTTCCTCACTTATTTCCCAGACTGTGCTTCTCTACTTGACCATTCCAAGGTATGGTTTCCAGATGACAGACTGCTGTTGTCATGAAATATGTTCCGTTTTTCCCACTGTTTCCCCCGTTTTTAAAATTCAATATGCATAGGTAATCATTTGCTAGTGAAGAATAAACTAATACTCTTGAAAAAAATGATAGTTGATAAATCCTTGGATACTCATAAAAAAAACCTGGCTTTGGAAAAACATTGCATAAAAACAAACACTTTTATACTTTTCAGCCACAAACTTGATAAAATGTAGCACTATAATTAAGATTATGCAGAACTTTTTTGATCTGGTCAAAATGCTTACAGCCTTAAAGACTTTGTGTAGGTACAGTTATTTCAATTAAAATTCAACTTAAAGTATTACATTTATAAAGTAAAACTGGGCAAAATTTCCTTTTTTAGCAATAGAATCACAGGAAAACTTGAGTTGGAAATGATGTCTTGAGGCCATCTAGTCTAATACTCACTCATAGTAATCCCAGCTAGATCAGGTAGTTAAGGGAACTGTCCTGTCAATATTCAAATAGCTTTCCATAGATGGGGATACCACAAGCTTTCCAGAAAATATTTCCAGTAGTTAACCACTTTCATAGTGCTGTAGGTTTTGGGGTTTTTTTCACCTTAATATTGAATTTTCCTGCATTCTGACTTGTGCCCATTGACTCTTGCCCTGAGAGAATTTTGACCTGTAAGAAAAACCTTGATCTGTCTTCCCTGTATCCTTCCAGGAGGTATTAGTAAACCTCAATAAATTCTCTCAGTCTTTTCTTCAGGGTGAACAGGTCCAATTACTTCAGTGTCTTTTTGTATATCATGTTCTCCATTTTCATGGCCCTTTGCTAGACTTGCCTCAGCAAGGCAATGTCCTTCTTTTAGCAGAGAATGCAAAACTTAGATACAGTAATTCAAATGCAGTTCTACAAGTCTGTAGCAGGGCATCTTACTCCCCAAAAGAATTTATCTGCTGTTTGTTAACTGGTCAGATAATTCAAGCAGGACAAGCTGCCTTGTAGTGAGTTACTTTGGTGCCATGGGGTTAACACTGGTCTGGAATCTCCCAGCTTCCAATGAACATCTTAATGTTGAGGTGAGATCTGGGAAGATAAGCCAGATTTTTGTCTGACCTTTTGATACCTCTTTTTATGACTATAAAAGCAGCACCAAACTTTCACAAAGAAGAAATCTTCTATACATTTTCCTGGAAATGTGTGGAGGCTCTCCCGTGAGCAGAGATTCTTCACCATTATTCCCCAGGGATTAAGTGAAGGAATCTGTACACATTATCATCATTTCAGTGGTAAATTACATTCAACTCCTAATCAATACTTGTGCCACAAGATTCCGATAATCCTGTTATTGTGAATCACTTCACCTCGTTACAGGCCTCGGATGACATGCCTGCCTCGGGCGAAGGTCTTTATACGAGACTTGACCACGAACAAATGGGAGGGCCTGCATGACCTTATCGTTTGGGGTCGCGGGTACGCTTGTGTCTCAACGGATACCGGGGTACGCTGGCTGCCTGCGAGATGTGTCCGCCCTGACCTGCGACGTCCGAGACAGAATGTGGCTGATGCACGGCCTTCAAATGCTGACCAGTGTGCTGATCACCAGCCCGATGGTCCCTCTACAAGCAGAAAATGAACACCTATCTGCTTGTAGTGGAACTGTTTTGAAATATTATTAGATAGATTTTGGAACTGTTTTAGAAATAATAGGTTTTGTGAATTTTGATGGGTTTTTTTGTCATTGTAGTGGACTTGGTAGGGAAAAGCACCAGGTTCAAAGACCTTCCCTGGGAAATGTCTTCAGGTCTTTTGCATCGTGTTTGTTCTCCTTTGCAAAGAGCCCTGCAGAGAGATTACAAACACTTCTTCCTTTTTCTTTTAAACTAAAAGGGAGACCTGTGGACAGAGACATCTAGTGAGCTGCAAAATATAGCTTGAGAATTCCTTTTCTCAAGCCTGGAATTCTCCTGTTTCCCAGACTGATAAACTGATAATAGCTGCAAACAAGGAGAAGCTTCCCGAGGTGATAAATTAGTCAAAAACACAAAGGAATTAATAATAAAGACACCTGTTTTGTGTTAACAGACCCTGGGAATGGGGTGTCTTCTTGCTGCACCAGTCATCTTTATTCTGCTCTTGAAGTTGCGAGTCATGCTACTTAAACAGTGGTTTTCAAAATAAACTCATCTTCTCTTCCTTCTATCCTGAGAATGACCATGTAGCTGTGTCTCTTTACTCCACTGCAACCAAAGGGTTAAAATACCCTAACAGCACAGCCACAAATACTATTTCCTTCTCTAGCTTTAATGTAGATCCCTTGATATAGCACACTGTTTTATGTTATGCTTTAATCTACTAGTAGTTCTTTAGTTTTGTACTGAGTATTAAGGAGTTCTGATTAAGATCTTTCATCTGCTGTCTCTGTAGCTGCTCAGATCCCAAAACCTAGCTATGCAAACCCAGAATGGTTAAAGTCCTCCATGAAAACTAGGGTTTGTGAATGTAAGGCACCTCCCATCTTTCTACAAGGGCCTCAACCACTTGGACTCCCGGGTGGAAAAGCCTGTACCAGACTCTCATTGAAATGTCACCTGTCCCTGCCCTTTCTTTAATCCAGATGTCCAGATGGACATTGACATAGAGTACAAACACTGCCTTCTCATCTGCCTTGTCTGTCCTTCCTGAAAAGTCTGTGTCCTTCCATTGTAGCACTTCAGTCACAGGAGTCATTCTGCTGTGTCCCTGTGATGCCAATAATATCGTAGCCATGCAGGCATGCACACATCTTCAACTCCTCTTTTACAGTCCCCATGCTGCATGCATTTGCAGAGAGACATTTAAATTGGGTTCCTGATGAAACCAATTTGCTAGCTGAAATTATTTTGTGCTGTCCTTCAGGTGCTCTATTGCCTTTCTGCAGTCCTAAATACTGTCTAAACCATTGCTTTTCATCCTGCATTTTGCAGATGGGTGAATTCTTCATAAAGACTGTATATAACAAGTGTTCAAAATGGTAATAGAAAATGTGTATAGTCTGAGATTTCATATGTGTACTTCTTACAGCATTTCAGTATTCATTTCATGCATATGATCTCACTTTTTAAGTGTAACAGGAAGATGTTTTCATACTTACTGTTATGTTTGTGATTTCACAGACCAAACTACACTGACAAAATGAGATGCGACATTTGGTTTATCAACAGTAGAAAAAATGATGAAATATAGTCACAGTCTTTGCAACTGAAAAAATAAAACTAACTTATTGCAGCAACATACAAGAATTTAGCCTTAAAAATAGCCAAAATAATTAATAATAATAATAACAATAACAATAACAACAATAATAATAAACCTTCAATATTCTGAATCTTGAAAGTCTATTGTAAGACTCATATTTTAAAAATGTAGTATGAATGCATGTATATGTATGCACTTGTATAATACACACATATGCATACTTCTATATGTAGTAATATCCATAAATATTTATACATATATTCAAAATATATTCTTTCCCTTGTACTATTACTTAGTGGCAGTGCTTGCTGTGAGTTTCACAAATCAATAACTTTCAAACTATTTGTACATTAGGCTTGATATAGCTTATATGCATTTTAAAAGCATATATGACTCTTATAGGGAAATAAAAATTTTAAACTACTTCTTTTGCCTATCCACTTTAAGTAAATATTTCTGACTAAATACAGGCTTGATTGTTTTATCCTTACATTGTTAACTTGACATTATAGAGCAAGGTTTAATGCAATGTAACTGACTTAAGAGTATTAAAAAACTGTAAGTGAAAGAGTACCATTGCTTCATGCTTTGCTCACTAGTTTCTGATTGGTTGACAACCAGTTGGCCCACAATAAAGAAAGCAGGGGATGAAAAAAAATAATGGTCATATTACACAAGTATCACATATTAAATTAGATGGTTATATTAAAAGATGCTACATTTCCATGTGTCAATGCTTGCCTGTAGCACCAATCCACACTGAAAAGCCACACTGAAGCATACAGGTTCACATCTTTGTAAGATACTGTTTATTGTTGGACTATGATCTCAGAGGATTTTTCCAACCTAATTGATTCTGTGAATGAAATTATGTATGTCACATACAGACAGAAAAGTTGATCTACTCTTATTGACAAATTCAGATATTGCTGGCATCTCTCATCACTGCAACTGGGTTTGCAAGGCAGTGTTTTACTGGGGTGCAGGTACAGGGTTGGCTTCTCTGAGAAGCTGTCAGAAACTTCCCCACTGATGGAGCCAGTGCCAGCCAGCTCCAGGATGACCCACTGCTGGCCAAGGCTGAGCCCATCAGTGACAGTGGTAGCACATCTGGGAAAAAATAGTTAAGATTAGGGGAAAAAAAACAAACAAAAAACTAACTGGGCAACTGCAGCCAGAAAAAAAGTGTGAGAATAGCAAGAGACACAGCTCTGTAGACACCGAAATCAGTACAGAAGGAGAGGGAGGAGGTGCTGCAGGCCCGAGAGCTGAGATTCCCCTGAAGTCCCTGGTGCAGCCCATGGAGAGGCAGCTGTGCCCCTGCAGCCCAGGGAGGGACATGGTGGATCAGAAATCCACCTGCAGCCCATGGACAACCTCATGACAAAACAGGTGGATATCCAAAGGAGGCTGTGACCCTTCCTGTGGGAAGCCTGAACTGGAACAAGCTCCTTTCAGCACCTGTGGAGAGAGAAGCCCACACTGAAGCAGGTGTGCTGGCAGGAGCTGTGACCCTGTGGGGACCCACACTGCAGCTGTTCCAGAAGGACTGCACTCAGTGGAAGGGAACTATGCTGGAGCAGTTTGTAAAGAACTGCAGGCCATGGAAAGGAACTCATATTAGAGAAGTTATTGGAAGATTCTCTCCCTTGGGAGGCAGCCCACACTGGAGCAAGGGAAGAGCGTGAGGAGTCCCCCTGAGGAAGAAGGAGCAACATAAATGATGCGTGATTAACTGACTGCATCCAGGTCCCAGCCAGGGTAAACCCACCACAGCAACCTTATGTCAACTACTGTATAGCTTGTCCACATTTTCTTTCAGAAATTTTAAGAATAACTTTTGCTAGTAGAAAAGATGGAAGAAAAATCATGCTATTGGCAGAGCTGGTTGATTTTTAAGGCTCTCTATCCGTCAGTTTGGAAGGCAGGACTTCCAGAATACAAGTTATATTCTGTAAACATATTCTGCTGGCACCACCTGCATAACAATTGTCATGTGCTTAGAGAATACCTGTTCATCCTTCTCTTTTCAAGCAAAATAAATTACTACTTAGTTGCATGCTTATGAAAAAACTGTTTATTTTTTGAATACCAAAGAACATCTCTCAACTAAACATCATGTGACTTCTTACCTGGCAAACAGCTACAGTAAAATTCACCAATCAAATCATGGCAATGGCCTCCATTTTTACAGGGCTTGGAGGAACATTCATCAATATCCGTGGAACAGTTTTTGTCTGACAGAAAAGAAAATTAAACATTAAAACTATAAATCATGCTGGGAAAGTAGAAAAGCTACTTCACAGTGCAAGTGACAACTGCATAATTTAACTTTTCCAGGTTGGAAACACTATTTTATTTCTGCTTGACAGTTTTAAAACCAGAGATACTCATAGATCTTAGCTGATAGTTAACAAATTGCATGTTTTAAAGGAATAAATATGAAAAGCATTTACAAAAATGTCCTTTGTATATTCTAGCATCATAACTCAATATCATAATTACTAGAGCTATATGCTACTTTGGAAAAAATTGTTTTAGAGATTGAATAACCTTAGTAACAATAGCAAGAAAAAACTATTTCTCTAGGTTGCATTAATATTTCCAGATGAATGAAGCCATTTCTCAGATCCAAACAGAAACGCAAGAGTTCACTCAGCTGTTTCTTCATTTTTCTGCTTTTAAAGAGATTTAATTGAGCTGTAATTCAAACTTATTCAAATCTGAAACAACAAAAATATAGGCGAATATACAGAACATACATAAGTGGAAAATTTAGAAGATTATGGTGGCTTATGAAAACAATTAGCTTATTTGACATACCGAAAAAAATCCAGTCTCCTGTTTCTCTACTGTGCATTACATTAATTTAGGGTGATCCTTACCTAGGCTGTAATAAATTATATTGGGATATTTCTTAACAAAAATTGATCAAAAATAGATGGGACAAATATTTGGACTAGGAGCTCACATGAATACCAAAGTTAAGCCAATGATAGAGAAGGAAAACTGTAACTATCACTGATGTGAACAAGCAGAACTTTTGTTGGTGTTCTATGCAGAAGTTCTGGTAGGTTCCTTGTGTCACTCAAATCAGATATACCAGATAGGTAATGCATCCCAGGGACCTCAGTCTAAGGAGTTGAATTAAAGAATGGTGTGGGGTTTCTGGGGTCCCTCTTGCACAAACAGAGCTTGGACAATTATAGCTTCATTACAACAATAAATGCGTGGATGGCAGAGGGTGTCACCTTCCAGTTTTGTCTTCCTTAACCATATGATATACTTTCAGCTAACATGTAAAAGTAGAATGTACACAAAAATCAAATTAAATGGGCAGGAGAGAAAGTGAGGAAAATACAGGGAAGGGAAAAAACAACATTTAGAAAAAGGTTTTAAGGGATGGAAGCAGAAGCTCATACAGAAGGATAATGATAGAAACCAGGTAAGACTTTGACATTTTGTGCAAAATACTGCACAGTCACATATAATATGCTGTATTTAATGATTAAATACAGATCACAAATCCAGTAGAATCAGTTTAAAGGAACCTTACATTTTTTATAGCTTGTGGGTTTTTCTGTTGCTGTTTTGTTTTGCTGTTGTTTGTAATATTTTGAATAGGTAAAAGAACTAGAATTCTTAACAACACAAGACATGGACCCATATTGTATTTAATTATAAAACCATAATTTTTTGAAAGTAATCATCATGCAAAAATTCAAAAATATTTGAATGTACTATTGGTAATTTTCCACAACAAAGCGGAAAAGTTAACTACAAGTTACTTGATTCAAAGTTAAAAGGAAAAGTGCCCTCTCACTGTAAGGAAAGAAATCTGAAAAACATGGCTGAGAGCAGTCAAAAGCCATGGAAAGGGAGAGGAAGGTGAGCAACATAATAACAAAGGAATTCAGAAGAACTGAAAAGAATGTAAAAAAGTTCTGATTTGAAACCTGATAAAGAGTGAACATCTTACCTTAAAAAGGTAATTAAGAATGCCTCTGCTTTCTATAACTCCACAAGAATAAATTTTCTTTTTGTGGGGAAAAAGACACTGGATATTAGGAGACCAACATGGCACTTCCTGGTTTGCAAAGCATCAAAAAAGCCCAACTGACAAAAGAGCAGGTCAAGTTGCTAAGTATAAACTAAAAAATACAACATAAATATGCAGGCATGAAATCAGACCAGCAAAAGCATGTAGCTGTTATAGAATGGTCAGGGTAACAAGAAATTGTGCTGTATATACTTCACATCAGAGATGAAGAAAAGCTGTGGTTTGCCATCCAGTGAAGAAAGCTACTAATAATGGCAATCATGCAAAATTGTTCAGTGCAATCAGTATAAAGACCAGCTGTAAAGCAGGGCACTATCATAATTAATATTTATGATTAAAGGGCAAAACTTCAGTGTTGAACACAGAAGAAATGCTGTAGAATTGTCAAATGAGTTAAATAGATAGGCTGATCTGATGAACTATACCCTCGGGTACTAATGGATAAAAACTCAATAATTTTCTTCGTGAACATGTGAAAAATAGGTAAAGTACCTGAAGAGTCACTAAAATCAGCCTTTAGGAAAAGAATAAAAGGCAAAGACATGAAATTATAAATCCATTTGTGGAACTTCAGTTCCTGGAAGAAATATTGGGAAAAGTTTTTAAGTGTTTATTTTCAATAACCTATAAATATGAAGCAATTCATTAAAAAACGGGCCTTATATAAGCAAATTGATTCTCTTCTACACTAAATTTACAGACTTGGTGGATAACAAAACCCAATAACATATTTCATGCTCCTTCTGTTCACTAACGTTCTGCCATTTTTTGACAAATCCCAGTAACTAGTCTACGTAGAAACTATGAGAGACTATTATCAGATGACTAAAACTTTATGGAAAGCCATATTTATGCATTAGTTATCCGTGGTTTTGTTACCAGACTGGATGAATGAATTGCACAGGTTTTTAAAGAAATCTACTGCTCATTCAATTCCACCTTTTTTTTTTTTTTTTTTCCAACGATCTAGATGGTGGACAGCAAAGTAATCTTACCAATGGCAACACAAAAAGGTACATTGAACAACAGGATTAGAAGTCTCCTTGAATTTCAACCAGTTGAAGATAGAGTTTGATGTAATAAATGTAATCCAATCAGAGGAGAAGATATGATACAGAAAATCACAAGTAGGAGCAAATGCCAGAATTTTAAAACAAATAGTTTGCTGGGATACATAGAACAAAGCATATCTTGTTAGAAGCACAAAATTATCCTTCCATTCTCATCTTACTGGAGTAAAGCTGCTTTTGAAGTGCAGTGAGGTGCATCCAAGAAAATTATGGGCCAAATGAGAGTCCATATGAGCATGTTAGGAATGACAAACTCAGAAGCATGACCTTTTAGGATGAAAAAAATAAATGGGCCTGTAAAGTCTAAATAATGAAAATTTGAATAGAAATATGATGGCAATCATAAAATAAAAAATGTACTTTTGCAAAAATCATCAGTTTGCTGTGTTCATAGTAGACAGGGTAAGAGATAATGCATTTAAACTGGAGTGAAATATTAGAAAATAAGGAAATCCTTGCAATGGTTAGTATAACATCACACTAGAAAAATTTCCCCAAGAAAATAAGGAATCATTGGACTTCTTTAAGAAGATACATAGGTGAGAAAGTAACATAGTGTATTATATGTTTTTTGCTGGGATAAGAATAAAACAGATTATAGTTAGTATTTTGTTATAGTGTTGGGATTATATAATTTACAGGGCATAAATTCTGTTTCTAACACTGAAGGAGGTCCAAAGACACGTTTGTGTAATGAGTTGGATTGCCTGGAAACTTGCTTTGTCTTATAGTAAAGGTTATAGTAAAGTTTTAGTAAAGTTATAGTAAAGGTTTAAGTTACTTGGTGTGTGATAACTGCTCTCTGATTTTGGAACATAGTGCTTCTACTCAAATCTGTGTCTCTATTTCACCATCAGAACATGATTCTACATTAGTGGTATAAAGGAGGTGAGCTCAGGCTTGCAGCAGGCTTGCAAGAGAAACAGGAGAAAAGTGCAACACTAGCAGGAAGAGACGAAAACATTCTTCCTGCACACCATAAATGCACACGGTTGAAATTACAGAGGGACAGATACTAAGGCCTACCCTTCCAAAGAAGGCAGTGCAGCTTTTGGCACATTCAGTCTGAATTCACCCCTCAAATTTTTCCCACGAGAACACCATAATGAGGCATTTTATACTTCCCTGAGTCTCTTTTTCTGTAGGTAAATGTGGAAAGTCCTTACTCTACTATTTCAACAACAGAACCCTCATTTCCACTCTTCTCCTTTCCTGCATCTCTTTTCCACAGGGGACTAAGCCTATGCACCAAGTGAAATCTTGTGATAACTTTTGTTTAGCTAAACAATACATTTTCAATGTACTTCAAGTCACTTCTGGTCACTTGTAGTTTTCAGATAGAAGCACAGAAAAAAACATGCAGATTATAAGTACTGACCTGTAGCTAAGCTGTATATGGGGAAACAACAAAAGCAAATTGAAAAGAACTGCTGAGGAACTCAGCATATGAGCAATATTGCAGTGCTGTGAGAAAAAAAATCTCAGATGTATTTAAATAAAACAAAAAACGAACATTGATGTGTGAAATACCTCTGCATAAAACATTGATTAGAATGTTCCATATTTAAAAATAAGTGGGAAGGATGCAAGAAAAGCTACACAATTTATTCAACAACTGAAGAAAGCATGCTGTCGGCAAAGGCTTAAAGAGCTCCATCTGTTTCATTTAGAAGAAACAAAACCAAAAAGTGACTTGATTACAGAGTGTAAGTATCTTTACAAAGAGAAAATACTTAAGTAGCAAGAGCTTTTTCATTTTGTGTTGAAAAGGTAATGAGCTGCAATAGCTCAAAGTTGAAGACAAAAATTTAAATAAAATATTTAATATAAACTTCTAAATCTGATGGTGATTACTACTAGGAAAAAATGCCAGTGAAATTCTGGCTTCTTTTCATGCATTCAAATCAGGATTGAATGCTTTTGGATTCATTGTGTGCTTTAATCAAAACTAGAGTAATTAGGTTCAGTACAAGGCGGTTAATGGCCAACATTAACTTCCTTCTGGTACACAGACCTAATATAGAGCATACAATCAGCAATCTAAGGATTGTTAGAAGATTTGCAGAATAAATACATTCATCCTGTAGCCCTCTCTGTGTCTTTCCTGGGAAAACATCATAACAATTTAGTGAGACAGGCAACAGTGATACCCACCCTGAGGCACCGGGGCTCTGCAGCATCACTGTCATCATGTGAAATGTGTATAGCCTCTTGGAGGGTTTGGAGGTTACTAGGATAACTAGGTGTAAGGTGTTGCTCTGTTGTTACAAGAGTGAATAGCCAATGCTATTCCATTTTTTGTCTGGCTTCCAATGTGCCAAGGGGAAAAAAAATCTTTTTATGAAAGTGTGTAAACAGCTTTAGAAAACATCATTCTGCAATTAACACATTTCCTCTCCTGCCTCAGGGCTCCTCAGTCATCTCCAGCAAACTCACTGTTTAAGTGGAGAGTCAAGCTGTAGTGACTATCACCACTGCAGCCCTAAAGCCCAGTAGACATGGTACTGCCTTTGCTAACCATGCTCAGGTGTCAAGAGCAAGGGCCTCAGGACTTGTCTGTGGCCAGGTTGGTGTTAGATCCATAGAATCATGGGATGTTTTGGTTTGGAAATGACCTTACAGTTCATCTAGTGCCAACACTCTGTCATAGGCAGAAACACTTTCCATGAGACCAAGTTGCATAATGTCCCATCCAGCCTGGTCCTGAACACTGCTAGGGATGGGGCATCCCCAGATAATAAAGAAAAAAAAATAATCATAACAAAGACAAAAGCCAAAGACTAAAGAAAAAAAAGTCAGCAAGTTACTGAAGATGGCACCACGTAAGACTCCTATTTAGTGTGGACATACCAAAACTGATAATGCCATGGTATGGGTCTATCAAAGCAGAGGATGTCAAAAGATAATTGTTTCTTTGTCTAAAAAGGCAACCCAGTATATACTGATAAATAAAATTTAGTATCAAAAACTCCAGTATTATGCTAGTTGGTATTGCAGAGGCAATGCTAAACAACAGACTTTCCAACATCAATGATTCAGTGGATTTTTTTCAGAAGAGGAACCGTACACTAGGAAAAAAAAAAACAAAACAACAAACTAAGAATATCCTAACTATAACTATTGTTATCTAAGATGCTACTTCTGTTTATCAAATTCATTGACAAAATATCTCTAAAGGATGAAAAATGCTCACTGGGGAAGTTGCTTGGAGGTTGATTTTTTTATGTTAGGGTTTACCCACTGATTGCACAAGTCATTACAGAAAATTGAGTCCTAACAGGTTTCTTGATGCAAATATAACAAAAATTTTGATTGAAATTCTGTCTTAATATCCATATGTTATTTTTCAGGTGTACTCAGATATAAAAAGTAAAAGTGGTGCTCACTCTACTGCTATATTACTGTTCATTGTATGGTTTCATCAATGGCATTAACATAGAAAAAATAAAGAGTTATGGAAAAATGAGGTTTATTTTCCACAGTATCTCAGGAAGACTAAAAATTTCAGCCATATGTTCCAGTGTCTTCCGTGTGTATTTTAATCACTGTACAAGCTTTTCTAGACGTGATTATTTTTCCTTCTTTTATTTGATAAGAGCCTCCTAGAAAATGGCAACTGATAACATATTTAAAATTGAAAATCAAGCCAATTCCTATATAATGATTATTTTCCAATTTATCTAAAAGTAATTAAATACATAGTCACACCCAGAAAAATATTAAGGGATGTTCTAAAAACATTTTGTTACGCATGACAGTTGGAATCACTGCTAAAAAGCCTACCATTATACCTGAAATAATGGGAATAAACTCGAATAAAAAAAATAATCTCATAACACCTTCAGAAGAGCAAAGATAAAGTAAATTCCACACAAGCTAATTAAACTTTTGATTGAAGAATTAACTTATCTTTTTTCAGGTGGTTCCAACTATTATTATCCACTCTTTAATTTAAACCAAAGGTATTTGCAGGTGGAATACTCTTGGAGAAAGGTGCCATTTGATTTCTCAGGTGAAAAACTGAGCAACTTTGCTTATATTTAAAATGACTGGGAAAAAAACAACTGATTTGCTTTTCTTTTGTGCAATTCATTAACTGTTATGCATTATTTTATCAAAATTTTTATGTAAAGTAATTTGCAGCATGATGAAACTTAAACAGATTTTTATGCACTCTCCTGATTTTTTTCCCATTCAAGTGTTCTAACCTGAATTCCTTACAAGGAAGGCAGGTACACTTACACATGACATGACAATAAATATTCTCTAATGACTCAGAAATACATAGTGAATACATTTCCATGCATGCATAAATGTTGTTTATTTTCCAGTATGTTCAGTTTGCACACCCCACTGTGGGAAGCCTGCTCTCAGTAGCCTGCCATTTACAGTGTTTGTGGCAACCAGCAGCTCAGCTCCAGCTGAGCAAGGGAAAGGAAGTCAGCCCTTCACTCCTCCATGACCTGCTATGAGTCTGAGTCAGAGCTCTGCTGCCTGGGAGCCTGAGGAACCAACCCTCTCTCTAGTTGCCAGCTTCCAGGATTATTCTTTGTTTGTTGTTGTTGTTGTTGTTGCTGTTGTTGTTGTTGTTGTTTTGTTTTAAAAACCTCAGCACTTTTACTAGAGCTCAGAGGCATGTTGTTTAAATTAACTTGGTCGTTAGGGAGCATCACAGGAAAGACCTGGCTTTTAAGCTGTCTCTGTGATGGCCATAAGGGCTGTTTGATGTGGAACAATAATCTGATGCACAAGATGCAAATGAGACTGAGTTTCTGTGACTGACTCCAAGAGTGGTCAGCATCCATAGATCAGAGTCAATTAGGTTGGAACAGACCACCGACATCATCGAGTCTAGACTTTGACAGATCACCACTACGTCAAACTAATCCATAGTTCTAAGGGCCGTGTCCAGATATTTCTTGAACATCTCCAGTGTTCATGATTCCACCACTTCCCTGTCAGCTCATTCCAATGCTTGACAACCCTTTCCATTAAGAATTTCTTCCTGATGTCCAACTTGAACCTCCCCTGGTGCAGCTGTCTCTGGGAGAACAGACCAACCCCCACCTTGCTAGAACCTCTTTTTAGG
This sequence comes from Toxostoma redivivum, assembly GCA_013397375.1. NCBI lineage: Eukaryota > Metazoa > Chordata > Aves > Passeriformes > Mimidae > Toxostoma > Toxostoma redivivum. The sequence continues at coordinate 117,523 of VXBI01011790.1, forward strand.
TAGAGGTAAATATCTCAGGCCAGTTTTTCTCCTTTGAATCATTTGGGACAGAACTTTTTATGATTAACCAGGAAAAGAGGATGTAGTGACTCAATAATTTTGTACTGTGCAGTTGTCCTGGTAGTAACTAAAAGCATCTATGTCAGGCAAAATGTGCCCAAAATAGAACAGCTTTTGCAGGATTACTGAAAACAAAGCTTAGAATACCAAGGAAAAGAATACACAGGAAAGATTTTAGAAAGCCCAGAGAAAGATATTATCTTATGTCTTGTAATGGCTTGAGCTGAGCTGCAAGACTTTGCACGTCCTTTTTGGTTTTGGTATTCAAATGTTCAGTGTTGCAGTGCCTACTTGCTTAGCCACAATATCTACTACAGAATTCCTAAAGCCCAATAGTATGAGACAGAGGAAACTATACAGATTTGATCTTCAGAAAGCATATTAGAAGGCTTGCATATTTATTTAGTCTCCTTTGTAAATGTAAGTCAGTGTGTGACTGATGGTAGATTCTGACTGTTAATTCATACTGTCTCATTATAATGGTAAACATTGATTAGACATGAGCAAAACTTAGAGGAAGGATCATTTACACATAGAGAATTCATATGGACCATGATATAAGTGAGGAAGTCAGATTATGAATCTCTGAATATAAACTATAACTACAAACTTCAGTGCTAGGTGATGGAGTAAAAATCACTTTGGAATAATATTTTTTTCTACCCAGTATTCACTTACTGGGTCATCTTACTAGCATAAGGCTCATCCATATACATAAACAGTTTTGACATCCTTTAAATTAATAATTAAATAAATAAATAATTAAATTAATCTCTTCCAACATTTAAAATAGGAAAAGGGAATGTAAATGCAATGGAAAAAAATATAATCCCATCATTCATTTAAGATTAAAAACCCATACTTTCTCATCCAAAACCACTGAATTACAGAGTTCTTTAGTTCCAACTGCTTATATTAGCAGAGAAAATCCACTCAAATAATGACAATGGTCAGTAATCATACCTTATAAAACTGCCTCCTCCTTCTGTATCATTGATTAATTCAACACCTTCCCATTGATGTTTTAATTCAAGGTTTCTTATTACCTAATGGACTAAAGGTGTCTCACAGTTCAATATTAAAATTCCCTACTTCACCTATCTTCACGTTTGGATGTATTAAGCAAGATGTTTTCTAATTTTTGAGGCTGGCCAGTTTTACAGACTTGGACTGCCTTTACCTATCTCAACTTCCAGATGTTCTCAAAACCCCTCTAATCGGCAAAATCAAATAAAATACCTTGAGGGAAGGAGGTAGCAGTTCTGCCATATGTCCATTTGTCCAGTAGCTCTTTACTACAGGATAATTACTGTAATCCTGTGTATGCAGATTACCACAGGAGGGCATTTGAGAGCAAGCTTTGATTGTAGAGAAAGTATTTTCCTGGTCTTTCTCAGGAACTGCCTGTCTTGGACAGAGTAAAGGAAATTCTATGCAGCAAATTCCAAAGTCTGCCACAATTCTGGTGCTCACCCTTTCCTCAACAAAAAATTCAGCTGGCAGGAGGAGCTGCAAGAGGGCTCCCTCAAGACCCTCTCAGATGTTTTGGGTGTTCCTGTCCTGGTTGCTTTCCTCAGCAGGCGAGAGTTGCTCCCATCATCCAGCCCCACTCCCTGTTGCACACAGGCACTGCCTCTTCCCAGCTCTCTTCTCAGGGAAGGACAAAGATCCACCACCTGAGGAGCACCACAGCCTGGTTCAAGGAAGGGTTCATCCTAAGCCATTCAAGGAGGTTCTCCTGTCCAATGCTGCCCTTCCATCAGAGCTTTAGTGCATGAGGCAAGTGATCCCAAATCTGTCACCAAGCACAGACAGTAAACAGGAAATTAAGAAAACAATCAGGCCTAAGACAATTTTGTACCTGACCAGCTAAGATGCTAATGTCAAGCCTTTTTTTTTTGAAATTGTTTTTAATATGATAGAAAACCAAAAATGTGTATAAAAGAAAATAAAGAAAAAATCGGTCTTATACATTTAGTGGACTTTTTCAAATGTTACTTCCTTGATCAAGTCTCATCAGAGCACTGCAAGGTGTGATTGACAGGATGTTAGCAGATCTGTTGATGAACTTTGTAAAATGTACCTGCATCAGACATAATTGTTATCAGCTAACTGGTCTGTTTATGGTGCTTTTCTACATGAATTATGCAATTTCTACATTGCTTAAATATTAAATGGATAAAAATGTTATATATATATATATACGCACTATGCTTTGTTTAGCCCTTAAATAGCTTTTGAGTGTATCACTGTTACCATAGCAATATCTTTGTGTGTGCCATTTATATAAATCTTAAAACTCAGAAGAACATGGAGCACTCTTTTGCCATTGTTTGCCTTTTGTAGAAGATAGAAGCCCAAATATCCAGTATTTAGCACCACAGACTCTTTTTAGAGAGGCTGAAGCAGCTGTTAGAAGGTTTGGAGAGAGTAGACCTAATGACATCCACAGTGACTGACTATGAATTAATTGTACAAAAAGCATGAGCACAGATGAAACTATTCAGTGTAATCAGGAGGATTTTCATCCCTAATTCTAGTCAGTAGGCTGGCTGATTTATTTTCTTGTGGGAACTGTCCTGTCTTACAAAAAAAGCCAATATGAAGTGAGATAAACAGTATATCAGTGATGGAAAGTCTCTCACATAGGAAACACAGGAGAAAATTGAGCTGTTTTCATATGAGCCTATTCACAGTCATGTGAATTTCTGACTTCAATATAGGCCTCAAGGTATTCATTAAAATCTACTTATAACGCACTAGTAACTTTTTTACTGTTCACAGGTCCTGAATCCTTCTTGTCTTGGAATGAACAAGGATGTTACTGGCTAACTGTTTGGATCAATATGAATATAGGATAAAGAGCTCCTCCTAAGGAACACATACTCTGTCCCAGGCTTCCTTAGTGACGCACATTAATTTGTAGTTCCAGTTCCTCAAAGTGGACTCCATCACATCCCAATACAGTGTTGCTGTATTTTCAAATGAACACCTTTCCCTACATTAACCAGTTCAAACTGACAGTTAACAATCGCCTGCCAAAATGTTAGACATTTTCCATTTTGATTCTAGCAGTACAGGAAAAAGTTTTAAAAGCTTATTCTTTTAAAATTGTTGCATTAAACTTCTATTTGTAGTAACAAATACTTTGTACTGTTATTTTCAACCTTGATGCCAAATAGAGATACTATGCAAACTCATGAGAGCAAAGTCACTTACCAAAGTAAAAAGAATAAGATCTTACAGGAAATATATTACATCTCAGTTTTTTAATGCTGAATAATATAAGAATATGTTTGCACAAATCGAGAAAACTCACACATGTCGGTGGCAATTGCAACTACCATTATTTTCACAGATTCGAAATCTCTGTATATTGTCTTAGATTCCTTATGTCCCATCTTTCTACTTTTAACCATTGATAAAATATGAATGAAGATTATCTAAACTGAATGTTACTGGTGTTACTACCAACTTGAAATGCTCTATTTGCAACTAACTTAATTTTGCTTCCTCATCCTTCACTGTTCTACTTGCTTTTTTGACTTTTCATTTCTCTAGAACAGATCTCTTACATTTTTTTTCCTGTCCTCTCCACTGGTCCCCATATACTTTGATCTCTCTGGACAAATCTGTTTGGCTTTTTATTACAAGATCCACTAAAAGTGTATTATTTCTTAGATTGCCCCTGCTTGTCTTCCTGTTACTACTTATGACTAATTCTACTTCATTTACCTCTCTGAAATCAGCAGCTGAAAATCAGTGTTCAGTGACTGACATAGTTCTTTAGATGGCATATTTTTGGAGACAATTTTATTGATTTCCCCATGATCCTGTTAACTGCTTCTGGCAGAAAATAGAGCCTTGAAGACTCTTCCCGATGCAAGAGCTATTTTCTTAAACCTATTAGACATGCAAATAATTGTGCAACTTACAAGAATTTACCATAAGGATCTGATGGCACCTTTCCTAAAGAGAACAAAGTGCCATCTTACTGAAATTGTGCTCTTGTAACAACCTTAATCAACCATGGCTGTGATAAAATTTTCTGAAAAAAAATAGTACCAGCTGTCTGCTCCCCTACGTTTCATAGACTAAGTGTTTTTGAACAATTTTTTTCTTCTATGCAAAATACAGTTTTGCTTTCCATACATACAATGCTTTCATTTTTTTATCATATTAGTAGGGAAATCAAAGCAGATTATCAATCACGCAGAACCTTGAGTTGATTTTATTTTTATTAATGCTAAAACACTGAACAAAGTACAGTTAATTTCAGAAAATAAAATAAATAGTTTAATTGTTAAATGTCTTTTCCAAGTTAAAAGAAATCTTACCAGTGAATCCTGGAGGGCAAGCACAGCTGTAGTCTGCAACCAGGTCTAAACAAGTTGAATTGCTTTTACAGAAGCCGTAAGTGCACTCATCGAAGTTGATTTCACAGTTCAGGCCTTCAAATCCTTGGAAATAAAGCCAAAGAGCTATGCATTATTCAGCTATATCTGTGCCTTATTTTTCTAAACCAATGTCTTTAGGTCCCTTGTTTTCAATTTACTCTTGTAAAAAATGATCTTGAATCCTTATGAAAAGATCGTTCTAAAAGTTTCTTCTGCTGTGTCATTAATAGAAAAATGCATTTTTTCCTGTCAAATGCACTTTAAAAGGAGTCAGTAAATGAAAGCACCTTTTTAGGATTCAGTATGTTCATTAATCTAGTTCAACTTTTAGTTTAGCAGAGACAAGAATTTATGCATCTGCTGCCATTTTGACAACATTACAGATGAAGTGAAGCTGGGATTTGGACATCTTCTGTCAAAATAAAAATCAACTCTTAAAATCTCTTTTAAAATCTGTTCTCAAATAGCTGCTTTTCTACTTTTTCTTTGTTTTACAGAACCCCAGAATTATCAAGGTTGCAAAAGGCTTTCCAGATCATCCAGTCCCACTGACAGCCCAGCATCATCACAACCACACCTGAACCATCTCCCCAAGTGACACATCCAGACACCTCTAAAACACTTCCAGAGATGGTGACTTCACTACCTCTGCTATGGGCAATTATTCCAGTGTCACTTTTTCAGTGATTTTTTCTTAGTTATCAATATCTAATCAGAACCTCCCCTGACACAATTTAGGGCCATTTCCTCTCATCCTTTCAGTAGAGACATGGCAGAAGACACAGACCCCCCACTTCAATAAAACTTCCTTTCAGGCAGTTGTGGAGAGCAGTGGGGTTCCCCTGAGCCTCCTCTTCTCCAGACTAAACAGCCCCAGTTTCTTGTGCCTCAACAACTTGTAGCAAACTCAGAGGTCCAAGAGTGTTTTTTGTAGTTGAAATTGCTAGAAAATCTCCTCTCCACTATCTGACATTTCATGCTCTTGTAAATGTATTCTAATTCATGGTCATGCTACAAAATGAGTATCATTAGTGCTGTCACAGGCCATGGCTGCAGGAAGACCATGACTAATGCTAAGCTATTGGTACCCTCAGTGCAAGCTATATTCCTATAATTTCTCAAACTGACCAGGGAACCAATTTCCACTGATCCTTAAGCCATAAAACTTTAGAATTACCCTTAATTCATTAATAATGTATAAAATAACAGTACTTATTTGCATTTTAAGTTTAATCAGACCCATGTCTCACAGGTAACACGTAAGCCACAAAATTAGCCATGTGGATGCCAAGATTTACTTTTGTATAAGCTGGTCAGGCAGGCTTAAACAGCAAAATTATCTTTTCCGAGGTTAATTTACAGCTACTTTCTAATATCTATTTTGGCTTCTAATTTAAGCTAACTAATGACGGAGGCTGTACTTATGGGAATTATTTGTGGAAATTTCATCTCTTGTGATGAGTCTCTGAAGTTATCACCACTGGAATGACTGTATTAATGCATACATAACTTAAATATTGTCAGCTCTGAAATCAGTTAACATGAATCCGTATTTAAAAAATAATAGAATTTGAAGATTAAAATAAAAAATAATTAAAGCATAGAACATACCAGATTATAAATTAAAACCTTGGCTTTGTTTTTAACTAAAAATCCATTTTAAAATATTCATAATAAACCTATTTGTGGAAGTTTTTTCGAAAGAAACTGTAATTTTTAATGTTTTAAAACATTTTAGTTTTTCTTTGATTTTTTTTTAATGAAATCACTATTTTTTTTCGTACAGTACTGATAACAATGAGCAATGTGCATTTTTAAAGAAACAGACAAGTGTTGAAAATCATATTATTTTTGTCTGTGAAAGTTCTAATAGATTTTCTTAGTGATGGTCTATTAAATTCATTATGATAATTGTAGCTTGCTATGATCAGTCAGAAATATGTACATTAATAAGGAAGGGAAAAACTTTTTTTGTAAGCTTATTGATTATATTTTCCATGGAATTCATGTACTCCTCATTTGTGTTTTCTCCACTGCCTCAAACTTGGCTAAAATCATTATGTTCTGTCTGAAAAAAGGTAGCATTTACAAGTATATCTGCCTCCATTCTTAATTTGCCTTCAATCTTAATGATCATGGTTGTTTTGGTAGACACATTGGTGGACAAAGATGCCAATAAGACTGTGGAAAGGAATGAAATTTCACAGAAAGGAAGTTTTAACAATGGCTTTGAAGCCTGTCAAAAAGATGTTTTGCAAACTGCAGGCAGTTTTGAAAATTGTCAAAGATAATAAAAATAAATTATTTTAAACAACTTACCTTCAGGGCAGAAGCAATCATAGCTGTTGACATCATTCTGACAAACAGCACCATTCAAGCAGGGAGCTGAATCACATGCATTCATTTCTGTTTCACAGTACTGGCCTGAAAAACCTGCAAATGAATTCAGATAAGTTTTGATTTTCTTTGTCATTATGTATACTATTAGCATGAAACATGTATTTCAAATGGTGTTCTTTAGCTAAAACCCGGAGGTCTTATGATCCATATTTCCCTGGAAAAGGAAACTTTAAGTCAGTGTTTCTGTATTTAATTTACAAAGAGTTAATTTTTATTCCTTTCTTATTCAATATTACAAATGCATCTTTATTGATGGAATAAAGCAACAAATCAAGTAGGAAATGCTTCCAGGATGCAAGAAGACATTCATAGCTGTATGAAAACAAGGTAGAGATTTTCAAGTGTTTTTCTTGTATTAGAGTAATTTTAGTATTTTTTGTGATATAATCACACAACGTTTTGGGTTGGACTGACCTTAAAGATTAACTTGTTCCAAGCCCTCTGCCGGGGCAGGGACACCTTCCACTAAACCAAGTTGCTCAATACTTTTTTTGAACTTTGCCACATCAATATGAGAAAGAGTACCCAGATTATATTCTATCCACTGTGTTGTCCTTATTGCTGTGGAGGGTAGCAAAACACAGAGTACCAATATACTGAGGCACAGCAAAGATGCACTTCACGAGTCAGGTCTGAGTACGTGTGAAGTACACAGCTCAGTTATGGGACATAAGGCTGTTGGGTTTGTTTCTAAAAGTAAGTGCACATCATTAGAACAAAAATCTGAAGGCTAATTAAACTTTCATTAGGAAAGAGTAGCTCAGTTTTGTCATTTCTTACAGGTGCTTTGAGGCACCATACAGGGCACAGGTGCTGCAGCACCAGCAGCAATGGAGGCTGTCAGGAGAGGAACACAGGGATAGAAACTGTTTAGTAGATCAACAAAGGAAAAAAAAAAAAAAAAAAGAAAAAAGAAAATTTGTTTTGCCCTTAAGTTACATGTGCCAGGTGAAGACAAGATGAATTGATGAATTGATGAATTGATATTTTCATAAATAGCAACCAAAGGTGAAAGATTTAATCTGAAGTATAATGAAGAATTGAAGAATTATTCTAAAGGACATATAATGTGAATCAAGACCTGTATATTTTATTTTAATATTTATATTTTAATTTGTTTTGAAGGCACTCAATATCAAAGAAACTTTGGGGGGGTTAGAAAATTACTGACACCAATGAAATGAGCTCATACTTTATATGCTTAAAATATAAAATTCAGAGAAGAATAAAAAGCTGTTTTGCATGTGATTGTATTTTTTTTAAAACTGCCTTTTGCCCATGGTTTAGAGCATTATGACCTTTATGAAAACAAAAGTGGTTGGGCATAGCTTACAACTTACTTTAATTTAGCTGTTACACATTATTTTTTTTAAGTTTTAACAAGATAAAATTCTTTTCTAGAAGTTATGTTCTTTTGAAAATGTTAGCACCTAATACCTATAACTGAGACTAGCTACTTAGTTGGAAACTAATTCAGATTGGAAACTTAACTATCTGAAATCTGGCCTAAATAAGGTTTGTTTGGGGTTCTTTACATTAAAAAGACAGAAAATTAACAAGTACAGAAAGACAGAGAATAACAGCTCATTCTTAAATGTAGAAAAAAAAAAACTTTTTCAAACTGTTCTTTTTTTTTTTTTTAGCATTTATACCTATTCATAAATTATTTTGGAAAACAACATCTTGTAGAGAGCTTCTTAAAGGAGCTACTGGGAAGAATATTGGGTCATTTTTCAAATAAATAGTTAGCATTTGTATAGGTCTTGCTGATAGCATTGAGATGTTTTAGGAACTGCTGCTGCCATTTCAGAATCAGAAATCCCCACGTGTTGATCCCACCGTGTGTATGAAATCTGAGAAGTGACTCGTGAGCCCCCAGCTCCCAGCATGTCTGGCCGTGATGCTGCAGCAGCTCCCTGTGATGAGTCATGACCAGGTCACCCTTTCTCAGGAGCAATGTGAATATCCAGCACTTGCACCTGACATGCTGAGGATTTGTGTTACAGCAGGACTAGCAGACAAGGGGAAATATCACAGGGGCAAACACAGAGCTGCAGGTAGCAGAAGCTAATTTGTAAAGTTTTTCATTGCATAATTTACTTCGTCACTGTTTTGTAAACTTATGGATTGGAAGGGAAGAAATGAAAGGCATAACTAGAATCTGTCTTTAATAGAATTTGGTGCATACTGTGTCAATTATCCACTCTGAAAGAGCTGAAAGGAAAACATATTGATAGAATTTTATTTCTTCTTGTCACATTTTTAATATATCCTGGAGATAGAAAACAATATAAATGCAGTTTGTATTTATTTTAAATTGTTTCTGCTGAAGTAGAATTATTCATATATAATATAAAATACTTTGATTATGTTTATTTTTTGCTGATCAACATGCCAGCAAAAGGTACTTCTTTCACAAACATCAAATAACTCACTTAATAGGTTGAAAGAACATAAGGGAAAATAAGCTTCATTTGTATTATTTTAAAATCAAGAATGGGTTGAGGAATGCTTTTAGCTGAATTATAATCCATATATTAATACTTAATTTCTTGTGAAATAATAACATTGTTAAGCAACACAATAGAAGAAATTATTCAATTAAAATATATTTTTTCTACATTTTTATCTGATACAAGTTAATCAGCTCCACACATTTGAAAATATGAAAATAAATATCTTTGTATGAGTGCTCCAAACCTTTGTGCTCTACCCTCTGATCTCATCAGGTGACTTTGGCAGAGCCAACACAGTGCTCTATGAACCAGGAAGAAATTCCATTCCTTCATCTATCCAGCTTCTCTCTCCATTAGCCAACGATAAGGGATATCAAAGAGACACCTAGTCCTGAATAAATATTTCCATGCAGTCAAATGAAAGGCATGTGTCCCATTTATAAATCCTTTCAAACAGTTGAGAAAACATCTATGGGAACCTTTATGTAAAAATATATTGATATTATTTGTGGTTTAATCTAGAATTTCTGAGGTCAAAACTGGAAAAACATATAATTATTTACTAAGGATATAATTACATTATTTTATTGTCAACACACACACTGCAGTAAATATTTTCAGCTCTCAAAATTTATAGCTCTTTATTTGGTTTTCCTCTTCATATTACGATGAGATCTTTATTTCCACTGGCCCTAGCCATAGTTTCCTTATCTAATACAAATGTAAGATAAAACATAAACAGTCAAGGAAAGTAATAAGGTTTACTGGAAAGTAATTTTGTGAAAGTAGCATTGTTTGCAGGACTCTTTTACATATATGGAGTTGTTTTAAAAATAAAATAATTCAATAGAAATATGAAATAAATATAAGTTTCTAATATTTATAGATTCCTGAGAATTATGATTCTACATTCTCATTCTTAGCGTCCTCAAAGAAAAAGTCCTCAATGAAAGAAAAGGAAACTTGCATTATGAATATAACAGAAAAGTGGGACACATGCTTCCTGCATGCTTAAACCAACAGGATCTAATCCTTGTTCACAAATGGCAAGAAATATTTGCTATTAAATTTTGTTTGTAATACTACATGTGTTTGTAGAAATGAAACAACATATGTCTAACTTTTGTGTAGCTCTATTAGCTTCCACTAAATTTTATCAATACAAATGTCGTCTAGGATCATCGAAGAGTTTGAATTCAGACACTCTACATCAAAATAATAATTTTATATAGTGGTAAGACTCCTGACATTTTTAAAGGATGAAAGCATAAAACTGAAAAATATTTTATGTTTCAGTCTTTAAAGTCTCAATTCTTAAAATGTCAAGTTAAGCCAGTTACTAAAGTAGATTATATGTGAAACTCTTGTACACAGATTATACATTGAAAAATAAGGCAAATTGGGGAACCGAACTGTCTACACCTCAAGTAATGATGAGTGAACTCTACTTGTTGAGATCACATTTTTTTGTCTTTTTTCCAAAGGAAGATCATTACTTTATTAAAAGTCTTCTCTGAGGTCAAACAGCAGCTCAGTCCCCAGAGCTGGTTGGATTTTAGGCAGACAAACGTCACAGTATTTTCTATTTCAAATACATATTGGCTAAACAAGAGGAAGGGTCTCATTAGAGAAAAGAACTACTTTTTCAAGAAGATATAAGGAAAATGTGTCTTCTAGTAAGAACATTCACTGGGACAACCTCCCAAGGGACATGGTGGGTTCACTATCACTGGAGGATTTCAAGAGACAATTGGACAGAGTGCTAGGCACTCTCACCTAGGCTCTCTTTCTAATCAAAGGTTGGAAAAAGTGATCTTCTGAGGTCCCTTTCCAACTGGGTTGTTCTATGGTTCTATAACAAAAAAAAAACAAAGCCTGTAAAACAGGCTGGTAGAATGACCCGAGAAATTGAAATCCTGTCACAGAACAGAGGACTCAGAAATTCTAGTTTGTCTGGTGTAGCAAAATGTAGGCTGAAAAGAGATATGGGTGTTTCTGTTAACTTTGTCAATGGGAGAAATTGCCAGAAAATGTGAACAACTATTTAAGTTAAAGAATAAGTATCACAGGTATAAAGTGATATCAGGACAAACAAATTTAATTTACATAGTAGAAAACATCAACAGTGAGATTCTACCAGTACACACATGCATTAGAAGTTGTTATAGAAGTACTCATCATTCTCATGAGCTTCCTAAATTTGCATATATGAATTGTAATAGCATTTAAAATTAAAGGGAGGATATAAAATTCCTTGCAGAACAATTTTCATATAACATGCCAGCTTTATATTAAGTACACATATTAGTAGCCTGAATGCTATTTAAAAAATTTCTCAAAAAATCAAGATTATATTTATAATTAAACTTTCAGTGTACTCAATATTATTATTAATCAAGAAGTCTCCTCAACTGTCAAAATCCAGCAAAAAAGCAGAGAAAGGAGTTACTACCACTTAACCTAAAATTTTAACTAATCCTCTAGACAGAAGACACACCCAGTATTCTGAAATTTAACTGACATGTAGGAGTATTGAAGTACATGTATAGAAACAGCATGATGTAAGCAAAAAGAAATTATTCAGCTTCAGATTATAATTCATTTACCCAGAGAGGAACAGAGATGGTACAGGAAATCACACTGGCAACATTAATTCAGGTTTTTCCAGATATTGAAATCTTAATCACTCTTTTAATATAGTTTGTGGGTATATGCATACTAGGTGAATTCAAGTATTAAGAAGGAAATAATAAAGTCATGCAAGAGATACAACATAGCAAACTGTTATGCTTTTATGAAATTCCACTGACCTAGATTACTCTAGAAGAGTTAAAGAAAAAATCTCATGTACTAGATGTTTCAGTGTTCTAAACCTGCAAATAGATGATTTGTTTTACATCTGGCCAATCAAGGTTAAGCCATTACTATCTCCATGGGGTGAAGAAGAGAGGGAGGATATCCATAATTTAGTTATCTTGTCTTCTGCAAACCAGCCTGCATCTATAGTAGGGTTTCATCTAATATTTTTAGTTTTTTGAACCCTCAGTTGTCTGAGCCTAATATAAAAAAAAAACAGAAAACTTCAGAACAAGGAGAGAATAGGCACACTGAAATTATCTTGTACAAGTGTCAGAATTATTTGTACAGGAGATAAAGCTTTCTTGACAGCCAGTTGAAGACTGCTGAACAAATTTCAAAAGGAGTTAAGAACAAACATAAAGCAGAGAGTACATGTATTCCATTATTTCAAAAAGCAAAACAAACTAAAAAACAAAAAAACCCACACCTGTATGATTTGCCCTTGCAGAGAAAAATACAGACTTGCAGTTCAGAGATGTCCCACAAACAATAGAATGGGCCTGAATAGAAAACCCTATCCTCTGACAGGATGATTTTATAAAAACTGTGCAAGGTGAAGCTTGCTGATTTTACTTATGCACAGCAGATCTCCCAAGGTTTTCTTTCAACCTATTCTAATTTTCCATAAAATGCCCCATGAAATTTTTTGCTTAAAGATGAAAAGCATCAGTGTGGTTTCTTCCCTTCCTGTAAAAAAACACTTTCCTTGTTTTTTCCCCCTTTTTTTTTTCTTTTACCATTAATATCTGTCTTTTTGAGAACATGTCATTATAGCAGACAAATTTATAAAGTCACATCAAAACAAAGGGCATAGGAACAGCATCTGGATACCTCCCACATAAAAAGCTGCCATGACAGGACAAAGAGCTCTGTTCCAAGAAAGATGCTAGACACACAGTTGCCACAGGTAGCACAGGGACTACTATTGTTTCATTTGTGTCTTTAAGCCTGAAGAATGTCTGCTTATATTTGTGATTTTCAGAACTGGCAGCTCAAGTGAAAAGAATAGCAAGATTTATAGCTCAAATATAGGGAAAAAAAAAGAATTTGTGGAAGTAGTTGGAAGAAAATACAACACATTTATATATTCAAGATTTGCCTTGGTGAAAAGACATTAGAGACAATATAAAAGGATTTAAGATGTTTTTACTTGTCATTCCTTCATTTAGGTATCTGCTTTCCTTTTGATGTTGTTTCCTATTGATGTTGTTCTCTTTTTTTTTTTTTTAGAGATATCTTACCCTATTTTTTAAAAATATTTTAAACTGACATCAATATAAAATATTCTTTATCAATTCACTGTAAAAGAAATAGAATGGACAAATGGTATTAAAAATAATAATAGTACATCTGGAGTCTAATAACCAGATGGGCATTTTTCTGTCAAAGACAGTAAAATTCTCATGCAAGGAACTGTGACATTCTCATTGCCCAGCAGATGCTCAACAAGAATGTCATTTTTTTCCAGATAAGTATCTCAGGGGACATGGAGCATTGTTAATTTTTTTTTAAATAATTCAGCAGTCCATTAATGAATTCACACATCCTTAGATTCCTAAGTCTATTTAAATTAGCTCTCCTTAAAAGCAAACTATTCAAGACAAAATTTTACACTAGTAAAAACCCAAACATAAGTTTACAGATTACAGTCTGAAGATTAACCTTAAATCTAAATGACAAACAGTTCAGAGCATGTAGCATTTGAACTAAGTTGAATGTCAATTTTTGCCTCTTGTTGGAAAATTCTGTATTAATTCTACCATGTAAAGAAGTAATGGAAGCTCCCTAATTTTCCATAATTTATGAGGCAAAGTTGCTGAGTATGAATCCCAGTGAAACTGGTTGAATTGACATCACTGAAATCTGGTAACAATTCAACAAAATAGAAATCCTTAGTGTGACTATCAGAGGGAAAAAAAAAACAACTTAAATCATAAATGCTAGCAGACAGTAGGTAATTGGGGATTTGGGTGTGGGTAGACTCAAGCAGAAGTCTGCAACTTCTTAGTTGCCCTCATCATAGGCCTTATTGTAAACTTTGATAACACCATGGCCAAATAAAGGTTGCATTTCTTGAATCTTCCAGCTGAGACACGATGGGAGAGAGCATCATCCATTTAATAATATGGTTAGGCTGAGAGCTGTGGAGGGGAGGGCAGTCCAAGCTTTCAGAGAGAGTTGGTGCTGAACAACAGTAGCTACTGCAAACAAGGAGGGGTGTTGTAGAGAAGAGGGGTGATAAGAAATAAGTTGAAGATCTTGGCTGGAAGAAAAATTCTGGAAGTGTGGCAGAAGCCTGGAATCAGAGAGATATCTAGTGGGGAAAAAAAGCCAGATTATGCACAGGGACTGTGGTTGGTAATGCTCGAGACTGATGACTGAGCAGCAGCTCAGGATGAAGCACCATGCCTTTCTGCCCGATCTTCCCATGAATCACGGTTTTAAAGAGTTAAGATTTTTGCTAAGAGTAAGAAGCAATTTCCATGATCAAAACGTAAGTTAGGTAGGTAAATGGTAGGTTAATCGTTACTAGATGCTTAAGCTAGAGCTAATTGCTATAATTGTCTGCTATTATGAACCTGCATATAGAAGAATGTAAAATAAGTGAAATGCTAATCACAAAGCACGGGGCCTTGGATCGTGCCAGAGGGTCACCGAGACCTGATGAAGACACTCCTGACTTCATCCTTCAAGACCGCTGACCCATTTTGAGACCACCAACCCAATTCAAGAGAAGAATTGTGCATGTGTGAAGGACTAATAGCCTCATTTTAATATCAGATGGGGATGGGAGGTGCTGGGGTTATGCATATGTATTGTATGTAAGATCTTGGGGAATAAATAGATGGCAAAGAACCTTGTTTGGGGCAGTCACACCTTTCGGAGGTGACTCCCGTGCTGCCCACTGGTGAATAAACATGCCACTTTTTAGCTTTAATTAGTTAGAGGATTATGATTATACTAGTTTTAATGATTCACCCACAAAATCAAACCATGGCAGACATAGCACTGATAGGGTGTAAGAGGGATAATCAAGTACAGTAAGAGATCTCATCTGCTTTGTTTTGAAATCAACCCCATTACCCAGATTCACTGGGGACAGACATTTGCAATGTTGCCCTTGATCATGGCTGGATTGGCATCAAACATGTCATTTTGAATAGGCTCAAAAAATGTGGCTTTCCTTGACAGAGAATGTTGCTTTACTTACAATGAAAAAGAAGTATACTAGATAATACACTTATCTTTAGCACTCTTAGATGTGTCATTAACATACCAAATTTATTTTGTTAAGTACTCAAAGATAGTTCAGCTCATTATCATACATTTCTAGTACAGAAAGATGCTGCTTTCTAGTTGCATGATTAAAATGGGAGCTCTTATTAAAAAAAGATTTGACCTTAGAGCCAAACAATTTGAATCAGTGTAATGTTTTCTCTTACAGAAGCATAATAATAAATTTCTCATCCATCTAGGATTTCAGTAAACTGGTGTGCAACTATGATCAGGATAAAAAAAGAAAAAGAAAATTGGAAAATGAATATCCAAAAATGATAAAAAACCAAGTAAGTATCTCTGAGGGAAGTAGCTGAGCTTCATTTAATATGAGAAATTAAATAATCACAAGTAAAAAAATCCTGTTTAGCGTATATTTAAAATGGCAAGAAAATCAGGGAAAGCCAAAGTACAAAAGAAAAGAAAATATTCCTTCAAAATTTACTACTGGGGTGGTAAATTGTTAGTATGATCAATTTGAGGCAGCTTAGCAGGCAAAGAAAATGTTTAATTGCTACGATTGCTTACTATTGAAAAATGTTTCCCCTTCCATATAAATAAATGAGTAATCTGGTTTTACAGAGCCATTGAGTATGGTCAATGAAGTCATTATTTTTCACAGCACTCAAGATGTAGTGTCACCATTTCCTGAAACAGAGGATTTTGACAATGATGTGACAGTTTAATGCAAGACCATGGAGACCGACCGCTTTCAGTGCTGTTACAAGGTGAGATAACCATGACAAAATGATTTCTGTATGTGTCTATAGGGAGCCCATTAGGAGTCTATCATTCTGGCACTACAGTGGGAAATTATGATGAGGAAAAGAAAGAAGTCATTCAAATTTGTTCTGAATGACAATGATGACCCAGCATGAGTCAATGATACATGGCAACTGAAAATCAAGCCTGTTTTCACTGTATACTGAATAAAACTGCCTAAACCCAAAGTTTTTATTTACCTGTAGTGCAAGAGAATTGCATTTAAAATAAATTATTGGAATTACTTTCAGTTAATCTCTGCTAAGTGTAAAAATTCTGGTTTTAGGCTGAATCAAGATGTTTCTTTGCAAATTTGCCCACAACAGAAATTCACCTCCTACAGATAAAATACAGAAACAAGCCCACCTAACTAGAAATCAATTATCTGTGTGCCCATAATCTAACAAAATGGAATACATGCTGCTGATTTATTCAAATTTCCATTTGCTTTCTCCAATCCAATTATTCTTAAATATCTTCAACTTGGAATTCTATAAATAAAGTAATTTTAATCTTATTATTTCAGGTGTACCAATATATGTATTTATGTATATATTTTCTAATATCTCATTATGTGCCCTTTTTCATCAGTGATTTTCTTTAAAGAATCATTAATTCCTTACTCAGACTATTTTATTTTTTTCTCATAAAAGCTTGAATTAATTTAAGTATGTTTAGTCAACAGTATAGGTAGTTAATTTATTTATTATTAAATGTATTAATATATTATTAAATTAAATATTTTTTCTAGGACTTTCAACTAAAAATGTGCTTCATACTACTTTTAAATAGTGAATTTTCTTGATCACTCCTCTGTCCTTTTCTAGAGTTAATTTTTAATTTTACCTCCTTGCATAATTAATATTTGGTCTTTTTTTTTTTATTTTTCTCTGTCTTCTCTTTAGTGAAATACAGGCCTGAATGTCCTTATTTATTGAACAAAAATTAAGAAAATGGTAAGAAGTCTGTCTGTTCAAGATAAATTTACACAGCCTGAAAACCTCATTTAGCACTGTTTCATATCTCTTGTGCCAGGTAACAAAGTAGCTTTCTGACATTGTCCACAAGGATTCTTGTTTCCACAATAGGTATGGGAACACGGCAGAGAGCGATGGAGTTTGAAAAGCCAATAGTTCTGTGTTTTCTTAGTTATGTAGTTAAAAATATTTCATTTTAAAGTGAGCCTTATGCTGATAAAAACATCAAACAAGCATTGTCCTAAAATACAAGCACTTAAAACACATCTAATGATATCCCACAGGTATCCTAAACAATCTGACTCATTCTGGCTTTGGAGGGACCTCCTTTGAAAGTTTAATTTAATTTAATTTTCCAGTATCTATTATATTTTATTACTGAAACTACCTAGTGGGAAAGCATGGCATAGTAATTTAAGAAGGAAAGCAAAATAAATAGCTCTCTGGTAGAATACCAGAGAGAAAAGGATCACTTGAATGCTAACATAAATTTGGGATGCTACAGATGAAACTCAGCATATTGTTGTCCACATACATGGTACAACTAACTTTAAGTTCAGCATTCTAGTTGATTTAAAAAAATATATAGAGAGAGTCCATAATGCAAACAAAAACATCTTAGAATTGTAACCAGTTTTGGCCTATCCAAACTGAATATGGATTCCTATAAGTTGCTTAAAGATTTCTGAACATATCCTATACAAGTTTTGAATATGATCACACTAATACTATGCTTCAATTTAAAAACTAAAAGTAGGTTGAAGTTCATAACAAATCTTGGAAAGACAGTAGGTATCTCTTAATGGAAGTGCTGGGGGAATCAGCTATTTCAGAAGCACTGTAAGTCACAGAAACACATAACTCAGGAACTACTCAAGTTGTTGAATCAGTGATCACATTTCTTCTTACTCTTGAAAGCTTCTGACTGTGAAACAAATGCTTCTTTTGGAAGAGTTAACATTTTCTTCATATTTCCTTCAGAAATATTTTCGGTACACTGTCATAAAATTAGGATCCATGACAAAAAAAAATCAATTGCAGGGGGAAGGGAGGACAGCAGAACTTAAAGGTTAATAGGCTAGCTAAAATCTTAGATATAGCAACAGCAGAGAATGTATTAGATAACATGGTGTGTGCTACAGATAAATGCTAAAAATATTTAATGTTTATATAAAAACATCTGATAAAGGAGAAATCTTAAATATAATTAATAAATTAAAGTACTTAGGTGTGTGACCTGTGGTATTACTTTCAGAAAAATCTGGTAGTTCTCCCCCACCTACTTTGCGAGGGGGAAATCAGATGTTTAACTGCAATTAGCAGTCAATGGAAATCAGGCACTTATGACCTTAAGGTGCTTTGGAAATTTTCACCCAGAAGACAGAGAAATGAGAAGTTAAGATTTCACTGAATTATTTTTGATAAAGTAAATTCACATGGTTAGATGTAACATTAAGACCATGGAAAAGAGCAAGGATTAGCCACCAAAGATAGAGATAGTGTCTATTATCCACATGCTTTAAAAAAATTATTTTGAGAATTATGACTATGGTGTATTTGAAAATAAATGAAACATTAATAAAGCAAATAAATCTGAGGTCATGTCGACCTCAACTAGTCCCATCCAAAAGGAAACATGAGCGATCTGCCAGCAGATAATTTATTTATTAAATCTTTCACACAGGGTTTGGTCCATATTCAAGTTCACTTGCTATCACTGATCTTAACAACTGTGTGAGAAGAGTGAGTTTGTTTTACACATAAAGTAGAAAAAACACTGTATGAGATCCTGATATCTGCTTCAGTTCCTTTGCACTTCCATATTCTGGCACGATGAAAGAATTCAGCTTTGTTTTTATAAGGATTTAAAACAAATCCCTTATATCCATCCCTTTTGCTGATTTCCATGAGCATTAGTTCAGGCATAAAGTTTATATTTCTGATTCTTCATTTTTTTATTCAGAGGGTATACTTCAACCTACTTTTCAGACATGTATTTCAATAACCTTTTCTTGTAGGCGACGAAGTGCTGTCCTGAAATTTGACCTTTATTTCCCATAACTCTGCTCAAGTGATAACCACCAGTAGCAGCTGTGATGGGTGAACCAGACTCATAGTGTATGTGAAGGAGACAGATAAAAACACAACAGCCAAGAGCTAATCTGAGGCCTCTCTGGTTACCCAAAAATAGTGCTGGTCAAGATCTGGCTCAATCCAAGTGTGATAGAAATTAACTTCTGTGGTCAGCTTGCAGGTATGGCTATAATTAAATTATCTTCCTCTATAAAGAGTTGAGCTCTCTTGCATGACAATGAACTGCGCAGCAGGATGTTCCCCTTAATAGGGGCACCTCTCAAGGTTACTCCTCGAGTTTGAGACACTCCTTGCTGCAACAGATCCTTGGTAAGCGATTTATAGCATACTAAAATTTGAAATTTTAACTGATATAATTGATTGATTGTGTACCTATAAACCTTTAGACAGAAACATTGAACAAGTTTCAGACTAGTAGAGAACCAGTTGCACCCAAACTCCACTTTGAGAAGATTTAGAATTCAAGGGTGTCCTTCTTGAGTCAGAGGATTATCTCCCTGATAATTTTTTCTGATTTTATTGTCTGTGTAATAAATAGTCAAGTGTACCTTTGCCACCGAATCTTGTTAAACCACTGTCACTTTTACTATCAAACTTGGTTAAATTGCCATTTTATATCAATAAACATATTGTTACTTCTCTTTTATGAGTGAGGCCATTCCATCTGTGACATTGTCATGTCAGGTTTTCTATAAAAGGGTTTTTGCACTAACTGAAGCAAAACAGGAGACCCTAGTATTTTTAGTGAACTTTTTTTTCTCAAAAGCTGTATTTTTTCATTCAAAGACAAAATTTATTTCTAGGGAATCAAATCTAGATGCCCATTTCTAGGTATTCCTACCACAAACTTGAGAGCAGCTGTGACTAGAAATTGCTGCTTTGTCCTTCTCAGTAGTCCGTTCCATCTACAAGTGCTTAAACAGTAACTGACCAAGAATATAATATTAGCTTAAATTACTCTTGAACAGGTGTTCAAAACTGTGTTCTAATAGGTGATATTTATTTACTTAGAAATTATCAACACAGATGCTCTCACCCACCGTGCACATTCTTTCTTTTATGCAATGGTTTAATGGTTTCTTGTACAGAAGTAGTCCAAGACAATTAAAAAACTAATAAATAGTCACAGTGGAGGGTAAATTGCCTTTCCTGCTTTCAAGAAGCATGTGTGCAGCTATAAGATAAGATGTTGTCAGTCTGTTAAAATCTCAGCATAATCTTTCCTCATCAGATGTTTATAGTGGAGCATACCTCAGCTTACTGGAAGTACTGAAGGTCATTCTTTCACACAGTGTCATGTCTTGAGAGCATAAGCAAAATAATATTACTGGTGACACTACAAATACAAGGAATAATGTTAAAAATCTTTAGAATTGACTAATAGATCACTTTTAATTCATCTAACTTAAATTACGAAGACCTACCACTAAGATTAATATTAAATTAGTAATAAGATAATAGCATAGTGAAAATAATAAAATACAGAAAAGGAAAATAGATATGGACATGCTAGAAAAATTATCTTAAATGCACACAAACTTATTTTTCCTTAGGATTTTTAAAGTATTTGTTAAAAATAATGAGAAACTCAAGATGCAAGACCAACTTTTACTTTTAGATTACAAATTAGTCTTATTTACACAGTAATCATGAAATATTGACTATATCCTTAGTGTTACAGATAACATTATATGACAAGTATTCAGTTTGCTACTTTTCATAGTCCAGGAAGACATGGAATCCTCCTTCAAGGTTATGAAAAGAATTACCTGAGTCATCCCTGGTAATTAATAATGATTTTAATAAAATGTAGAATAGCACAAAATCTTTAGAAGTTTGAAGGGAAGAGATATACATTTTACTGCTACTAAAGGTCCCAATAAGATGACTCTTAGAAATAGGTATTTGTTACCTTGGCAGTATCTCCAGAAAATAATTAGAGTAAGAATTGGAGAGAACTGAGAGATAAATTGAAGGGCAGCAATAAAATAAAAAAAAAAAAAAAAAAAAAATCATTATTCTAGGAAAATAAGCAATATTAAATAAAATTGACATTTATGGTGTTATCACAAGTCCAGTTAAGAGAAAGCGTGACACAAAACCATCATAGAATCATAAATTATTAGTGTTGCAAGGGACTTGCAAGTTGTAGTTCCAACACTTCTGTAATGGCCAGGGAGTTTTCCAGCAAAAATATGTTCGGGATTTTGGTTTTTTGTATTTTTTTTTTAAATCTTGAGATTATAAAATGTTCTGGAAAACACTTCAATGCCATCCAGAATAAGGGGTCCCAAGATTTACTGAAATTACAAAAGCTTACTGAGACACAAGTGATTTTGACTGCAGAACCTCTACACACCAGAACTTTTTTAGTCAGATATGGAAGATTTTTCTTGGTCTGAAGATATGATGTTTTTTAATAATAAAAAAGAAATAGTTATTAACAAAATTTGCACTTGGAATTAGGCTGGAAGAGTAATAAATATTGATGTAGACGTACAGGTCATAAAATTTCATGGATTTGTAAGACCAGTGTCTGAACAAATGGTTCCAAAATCAAATGCTTAAACTAAGAAAGTAGGCCACATTTGCAGGTAAGGTTTAAAACCTAGTTCAGAGATACCTACAAAGAGCTTATGAATAAAAAAATGTCATGTTGTATGTAGGATGTCAATGTATGAAGAGAGAAAGGTTAAATGTGAAAAGGAAAGTACTAGTGGGACAATTATAGCAATGCTCTAACCCAGTGCTCCACTTGGTATTTTTAGAATTATTTGGGAAGGCTTCAAGTCTTCAGAAATTTTTCCAGCAAAGGCAATCTTAAGATCCTCAGTCAATCTAATTTTAACAATTTAAAATATTGCATTCAAAGCAAAGATGAAAAAGACAGCCTCTAGCAGCAAACTTCTTATCATATGTACTTTTTGCCCATTCCAGTACACAGAAAAGCTTTTGATTGTTACTGATTATGTTTACTTTTAGCTGTTTATTCCTAAGATGTAAATTTGTAGTTCTGCCTTCCAGCCAAGCAATAGTTCTTGCT
The DNA here is from genome assembly GCA_013397375.1 of Toxostoma redivivum. Taxonomy (NCBI): domain Eukaryota; kingdom Metazoa; phylum Chordata; class Aves; order Passeriformes; family Mimidae; genus Toxostoma; species Toxostoma redivivum. Next base: position 139,847 of record VXBI01011790.1, read on the forward strand.
AAGACTCACAAAAGTGGCAGCAACAGTAATATGTATAATTTTCTTCAGGTTTAAATGAAATCTGCATAAAATTCCATTATAATTAATCTTAATTCATACAGGACTATGCAGAAAAAAGTTAATTAAAAATGTCCATATTTGTAATGAAAACAAGCTTCTCGGATCATTTAAATGGAATCAATAGACATATTAAATTATACTTTGTTTATTTATAATTTTTAGTATTTTAGTAATCCATTGACTCAACCTGACCGTATAAAATGAGCATGCATCTGAGATGTGAACATTTTATAGAAATGCACCTTTATTGTTACATTTCTCTGAAATACAAAGAGACACGTTTTCTAATGACAGTATTTTGGGCCTGAATCCAAGAAAGCACTTAAGTAGGGGTGCAATTTAGGTGTGTGAGGAATGGTATTGATTTTAGAGGAGTCATTTATATAATTAGAGTTACTTGGGTGATTAAAAATTCTACTGGACTTGGAGCCCAGTGGCATGGCATAAAATTCACCTTTTTGCAGAAATTCATAGTCAATAGAATGAAAAAAATCTCATAAATCTTTCAAAATAAGGACTCCATTGTGAGCTTGAACTTTGCATTTCTGGAGAAAGAACACCAGCCCAGCTGTGAAATAAATCACATGGCCGAAGAGGGATGTGGCTGAGTAGCATCTCTTTATTAAATAAAACCAAAAAACCAAACAAATAAAAAAAATAACCAAACAAACAAAAAACTCACCAAAAAACCCAGAACAAACAACAACAACAACAAAAAAAAAACCAACAACAACAACAAAAAACCAACCAAACAAAAAAGAACAAAAGAAAAAAACAAAAACAAAAAAAATATTTCCCCCATAGTCATCTTTCAAGCAGGCCAATCCCAGGGAAAACCAAAGAATAGTCTCCACCACTGAACTTTCAGAGGACATGGAAAAGTGCAAGGAAACTTATTTATTACGCTTGAAAGTGGGCGATCTCCTATGTCATATTCTGGGAAGGGGCTGTCAGTGGGTAGGCTGCCCACTAGAAATACAGATATTGGTGCCCTCAAGAGGGTGCTTATGGGGCTTCTCAGGTTCAGTGAGGCAGCAGCACAGTGCCTCAGACTTGTACTAAAGAGACACAGCATGTCACTCAGAAATGGGGCCAGAAATCCCCATGTGGCCCTGAAGACTGGAAGGGAGGATGTCCTGTAAGACTGTACAGAAGAGCAAGACAAAGGATTAGCAGCACAGTAGACTGAGGTAGGAGCTGGTTCTTCAAACCTTGCTCACACTGTGTGGGATCTGCTCCATCCTCATGTTGGACAGCATAATCAGTTCATCATTTCTCCTAATCTAATATTCATTCAGGTTCAAAGTGGAGCATAAAGCTATAGCTTAGAAATTATAGCAATTTGCTGTCATTTGACATTAATAAAAAGAGATGAGCAACATCTGTGTCTTAGGTCTCTACAGCTCTGCATTATAAGTGTAAGATAAAAACAGATCCAAAGATTTATATAAACATTATTACTGCCATTAATTTAGAATGCTATAGCATTTCAGCACATGCCTGCTTATAGGACTTATAAGTGAATTACTTCAGTATATGTCTGCAGAATTTACCCAACAAGCTTCTCTCTGAGATTACCAGAAAATCTAGATTATTGGGTTTTTACCCAATCTGATTCAACTTCAAATGCCTCCACCTTTTTTTTTTCTGTTTATAGAAACAGTTGCTGAATGCTTTATGAAGTCAAATAATTGCAGAAGCAGCTTACTATGGCAGACTCATTTAAGGTTAAAATATGCTTTAAAATTCAATAATTAATATGTTCTGATACTTTTGATTCTTGTCATTACAAATAATTTACATAATTACATAATTAATTATATGAGAAAATTGACCAACACTACTTATTTAAACTGTTATTTAACACATCTATAACTCTGGACTGCAGTGAAACTAACTCTGGATTGCACTGGCACTAGACTGTATTTACTCTCATCTATTCTATATGCATTTTTCTTATGAGTCTAGAACTGGTCTAGAACTGAACTTAAACATCTATACTTTAAGAGTTTAGCCATTTTATACCTTAATTTTTCTATCTTTTTATTTAATATCTTGATGTTAGAATAATTATCTGAAATACTTTTAATGAAGTTCTAGTTAAAATACATTATCTCTCAAGGATTGACTACAATCCATTCATTCTTCCTTTTTTCTTCTTTTTTTTTTTTCCAGTTTTACACCATGACTTGTATTTCTGGTTTTTTTTTTAAGAATTACCAAAACTGAGAAAGTATTTTGAAAATTCCTCCAGGCAGTTTACACATCCAAAGAAAAAATCTTGTTGATGAGAGATTTTTGGGTTTTGTGCATATGTAACCTTTCTCTTACAATATTGTTTTTACATTGTTAGTTAATCATAATGCCCATTCCTGTTTATTGAGATGTTTAGATTTATTTCCCTAAATGAAAGTGATATATTAGGAAGAAATTCTTTACTGTGAGGATGGTGGGACACTGGAAGAGGTTGGCCAGAGAAGTTGTGGATGCCTCATCCCTGGCAGTGTACAAGGCCAGGTTGGTTGGGGCACTGAGCAACATGGTCTAGTGGAAGGTGTCCCTGCCCATGGCAGGAGGTTGGAATTAAATTATCTTCAAGATTCCTTCTAACCCAAGATATTCTATGATTGTATATTTCTTTATGTACAGATGGCCCACACAAAAATGGCAGTTCTAGTAGCTTAGAGCCCACAAAGACAAGACAAAGGAGAGAAATGGAAATAGGCACACAAAAAAACAAACCTAATTTCTCATATCTTGAGAAGATTTGAAAAGTCAATCCAAGCCCCAATGACATTATTCATAGCTTTGACGGTGTTAGTTCTTGTTTTTACAAATGAGAAATGAAATGAGAAATGCCGTACAATGGCTTCAGAGAGGAAGGTGGAATCTGAAAGCCAGTAGGTTGCACTGCAGCTCATTAACCACTGATGAAAATGTTGCAGCTGCATATCTCTGCAAGATGCATAAACATAAGAGAGGAAGCAAAAACAGTTTGCCATTTCTGTAACACAAAGATGAATGAGAAATAATTCAAATATGGGTCTCCATGTCAGAGTTTTCAGAAAGGCAGTATTCAATACCTAGCCATTTGCAGCTGTACTCACAGCTTTGTGCAAGTGCAAATATAAACAGTGTCCAGCAAGAATCAGTATCAATAGATAAAACTCCTAGGTATATAATGTGCAACAACTGGGGTTTTATTTGAAGAAAAGAGGAAAGGTAGGACATATGTTATGTTGCTATGGTTATATGCTATTAAACAAGGAGTGCATTCTGTACAGGGTCAGATTTTTTAAAGATTTTACAGCATGTAAGCATTACAGTCTGTATCATAGCTGAACCAGATGTATAAAACCATTGCATGGACAGAAAATAATGCCTAAAAATGTAGATATTATGGAATTAAAGACTGAAGACACCTTTATTCAGTTTATTGACCTGCATGTAAGTTTCTTATTTTGAGGATTTTCACACCTTTATTTTACAGTGTTTTCTACCTATGTCTATCTACATCCTTGCTGGTTAACTACAATATGATTACCTTTCTTTATTTTTAATTTTTATTTTGCAAATGAGTAGCATAACTGGGTTTTCTGAAAATTTATAAGGACTCCTATGGCATATATTTTGTACATTGCTTTATAAGGGAACCGTACTGCTTCTACTAAAATATTTACACTCAACATATTTTCAACTACCTATTCTGGATATAGCAATTTCTCCTGTCAGATCTGTCACATGTTTACTCCCTTTCCACTTGTAAGTTAGCTTTTAATGTTCCTTTTACTCTATTTTATTATGGTAAAAATCAGAGTATAGACGCAAGGACAGGCAGGCTTAGCGAAGTAGAACTTTAAGCTTTAAATGCTTAAAGACCTTGAAGTTTTTATAGAAAGAAGATTTATGATTTTTTCTTGCTATGATACTGTACAGTTTGCAATAATTATAGATAGGCAGTTGTAGATAGATTTGTAGGTAATTATATCTACAGAACAATTCACCCACTGTACTTTGTTCCAGTCACACACCAATGTGATGGATTGCAATGTTGGATTTAGGGAACAGAGTCCTCAGTTGTATCAGAACAGCTATTAAATTAGGATTGTTGCTGTTTGGTAACATGTTTTGTAAAGACAGATATATTAATCTTTGTCTGATTCCATGAATGTCCACAAATAAACAGTTTGTGTTTCCACGTATTTTACTGTGACTAGCATACATCTTTCGGTTATGCTGATAAGTCATTTTAGTCTATTATCATGTCTGAGAAGCAGTTTACGATGACCAGAACAAATCTATTAAACAAAGACAAAAAGCAGTAAGATCCAACCATCTGAAAAGTTTAGAGAACTGAAAAAGTTGCTAACCTGGAGCATATAAAACTAGAAAGCAATCCATCAGTTTTTTGACACATTTGCTTTCATTGTCTTTCTTAGAAAATTGACAAAATTACCCTGTCTGACAATTCCAGTACCAACTGGCTTGTGAGTTCCAGCTAGATAGTTCTCCAGGAAAACAACAGCTCCAGCCTGGACAGAAGTGGATGCTGTGGGGAAGCTGGCTGGCTCTGGGGTCCTTTAGGCTGCTCTCCAAGGATTTGATCCCACTGAAGTCAATAGGATTTTCTCATTTGTTTTAAATTGGCTTTGGCTCACGTCTTAACTGCCCAAGCCAGGGTCTCCATAGCGAGGATTTCACTGCTAGTCTAAATAGCCATAGTTCAGCAAGATGACACAGTACTTAATTGGGAAGTATTTGTTAAACTTTGGATAATAAGGACTGTTTTGATCTTAAATTTCTCCACATTATAATGAAAATAGCTATAGCTGTGCCTAAAATCATGTCAGACTATCAGATCTTTCCATAATTAAATGTTAGAAGATGACTTATCCAACCACAACTGCTAGACTTTTACCATTTTCCACACATTTTCATATTTATGAAACTTTCTGTGATAATTCATCCTAATTCATTAGGCAGAATGAAGTGAAGACTAAATAAGATATAGGGAAGTTAGCAATTAAATTTATAATGAGAGAATAAAAGAATTTGTTATAGAAATAACTGGTCTATCCTTTATTCATAAAACTTACTGGAAGGATCATTATTTGTGGTTGCATATAAATGCTCAAGTGTTGGATCCCAGAAATCTGGAGGTTTTGAGCTTTCTGTGCTTCCTGGCACAGACCCTCTGGAAAACACTGCAGTGGACCTGAAACCTTGGAGAAGACTTGTAAATATGAATAATAAGTTAGAAATCACAAAAGTGTAGTGGGTTAGATGTGTGTGTTTTCACTGGGTGATGGGTTTTAAATTTGAGGTTTATACGGTATAGTGGTAGCTATAAGACAAGATGGAGAATTTTAGGTGTTGTCTTTTCTCCTTGTTCATTTCCTTCTCTTCCTTTTCTTCACAGAACTTAGGTAGTTACATTTGGATTGGTCATTCTAAAGTCACTCTAAGGGTCATGGGAATCTATTATTGGATCAAAAGTATAAATAATATAGGTGTTAAACTTTTATTGGTCTATTTAGCTTTAAAAGGCCTTGAAACAGGCTCAGCTGGAGCCATTTTTCCTACTTCTAGCAAGCAGCTAGAAGTGCCCCATGCTTTCTGTAATTTCTGATAAGATATAATAAAAATCCAAATCTGAACACGTGAAATTGTCTCAATCGCCTTTCTAACAATCCTGGCTCTGAACAGAAACAGAGGAGACTGATAACAAACCACTAATTAGTGGTGCAAAGCCCAACTCACTCTGACACTCAAGAATACTTACACACATTTAAATTCACTAGTGTTTGCTAGAATATTAATTATATGGAGAAAATGACACTTCGACACTCTTCCATGACTATTTTTTCAAGATACATGCCTTAAAAATCAAAATAGAAACAACATAAGGTTTTGTACCATGACCATATCTTTTCTGATATACCTTATAGATATTTTATAATTATATAATGTCTTCACTTTCAGTAGTTCAAGTATTTTAGTCTCTTCTCTATGGGTATCAATAGAAATTCATCTTAATTCCTCCTGACAGCTCAATAGCAGATAAGTATCTAGAATAATCACAGCTTTTGTGTTTTAAGGCATTGTTTTGGATTCCCTGTTCACATTCTAGTCTATTTTGGTCCCCTTTGTGTCATGACAGTAAAAGCAGTTAATTAAATCCTTTCCCAGGAATTCTTTTTTTCCTAATTTAATTTTATTTCTATACTAAATGTGCTTAATCAAGGGTGAAAAGCATTTTGTGAAGAGTTTTATATCAGAAAATCAAAAATATCCAGCAAATTAACTGCAAAGTGGGCTGAGCCAGTTCCAAGTGGGAGCATAAAGTTAAAGTATACACATTCAAAGATAAAAAGGAAATAAAACAATGAAAAGAAAAATTTATGATTATTTATCTTCAGTGGGTACTAGGAGAATGTGTCTTCATTTAATTGTTTGTGTGAAGAAAGATAATAGATGACTGCAGTATGGATATGCAGGCTGCCAGATTTGCTTCAAGCCAAATACATATAATAAATGCACTGAAACTTTATTTATTAATTTTGTTGATCTGACAGTAAATGAGGTGTTATAATACACTAAATGTTTCTAGTATGCTGCATTTTAACATTTGTGTGACCAATTATATAAACCATATGACTAATGACTTCTCTACTGCAATTTTTTAGCACAGAAGGTACAAGACTTTCAAACTTTTAATGTTTGTTTAGGACTGGTAATATTTACTTAATGGGCAATAGAACCAAACATTATAATCAATTATTAAATGATAAGTATTCTAGAAAACCCTTCACTGCTGAAAGTCAATGGATCTCCTTTTTTGATTATATTCTTTTGCCTATTTTAAACAGAAGTCTTTTGATTTGTTATTAATTCTAATTGCATTTAATTTTTTACTTCATATTAATCAAATTCTTAGCATTACACTAATTATCAACATGTATTTTATCTTGATGCAGTTATTATAACTAGGAACTATAAAAATAGGTGTATATGTCTTTCATCAATGTGAATGAGAAAATCTGCATTTGAGTAACAGACCTGATCTGAATTTAAAGTGGGCTGAGGGCTCTTCTATAATGTCAAATGTCTTTGTACATCTGGGTAGACTCTGCAACAGAACAGAATTTAACACCAGAGATCAGCCATGAACAAATCCCAAGAGCCTGTGTGTGAAGCATCACTAATTTCAAAGGGCTCTTCCGGGGCAAAGGGCTGTCAAAGGCCATTATGGTGTAAACAGGAACTAATCTGCTGCTATCAGGAAGCAATATAATTGCACCTTTGTCAAAATTCTGACAAGTACTTGCTGTGGCATGAATTAATTTGACAAATTACAAACTATGCAAGTTAGATTTATTAGTTATGCTAAGCAATTTAGAGTGGTATGATGACCCTTTATCCCTGTCCCACTGACATCAATTGGTGCCTAGGTCTCAGGATGGGAATGTGTCTGTGCTCATGTTGGATACACTTTCCCTACGCAAACATATCTAGATGAGTTATGATGGCTGGTAACTTGTCAGCATGTAACTGGAAGAGATGGCTTCAAACATGATGGGCTGAAAAAAACATGTCTGTGCTCACTTATGCTGGGATAAATTACCTGGACTTTTACTAATGTCAACCTACAATTTTGAATGAGAAATATAAGTCTCACTCTTTACAGCTTATGTCTCTGTCCAGATCTGTTTGCTACTACATAAGGAAAATATGCATAGGGTAGAAATCAGTTCTGCCTTATTGATCATAACAAAAGGCTAGTAGAAAGCATACTGCATTGTCACCAACACCTGTTAAGGTGGGGGAAGAAAAGACAGGACCCCCATATTCCTTGCCCCTACTTTTGCTGCAATATGAGGAAAAACAACCACAACAACAACAACAACAACAACAAAACAAAACAAAACAAAAAACTATGCAAAAATTAAAAATGCCACTCAGCCCTTCTCTCTTAGTCAGTTCTGTGACAGCCATTGGGGTCAGACCACACCAAAACTGACAGCTTGGGCTGGGACCATCTCTGTGTTCAGCAGCCCAAATTGATTAAACAGGGCTATAATCAATGTCAGGAATTTTTAGTATTAACCTAAGGGAGAACAGCTGGTGCCTTGAAGCCAACATCTGGTTGTTACTGTTGAATGCTTTAAAGCAGGGGAAGACCGAACATAATCAGGAGCAAGGACTAAGAGGAACCTCGGGACTTCTTTCTCTATGGAGGCATTATTCTTACTAGTTTAAAATATATTAAGGAAAATACTGGAATTTTCACCCAAGTCATGGGAACCAATGGTGAGAACATTATTTGTGAATCAATCTTCTCTTAAAGCATATTCTGATAGACAAACCCCATTTACAGAAATATTTCAATAGAGTTAGATTATTTTCGAAAGAAGGAAAATATATGCAATCCATTACTCTGTAAGTTTACTGCATTTTCCATAAATCTGTGGGTACTGTGTTAAGGCCATGTAAGTCCTTCTTGGTTATATCACATACATTTGCAATAGAAATCCACTTCATAATTTTTTTAAAATTTTAAAGCAGAAAAACCTCCTGTCCAGGTTTCTAGACACTAGCCATACCAAACTCATTGAAACCATGCAATCCAGAGTACCACCAAGAACTATTTATATATAATTTTTCCACAAAAATAATCACTGAAAAACATTATTCTTAATGTATTAAATCTCAGTCTTTGTTAAAGACTGAGATCCTTCCTACCATTTTATTCTCTGGGTACTTACTTTCAGTCATTCTAATAAATTAGGCATTCTTTAGTCAGATTCAGGCTAAATATAAACTGGTTGAGGAAATGATAGAGAGAATAAAGGAATATTTGACACAGAATAAGTTGTTTAAGTGGCAATTGTTTTAAATGACAATTTAAACAGAGTGTTTTAAATTTGACTAGCAACAAATTTTCTTTATATTCTCAGAATTTTCGTTTGAGGAAAAACCTTGAATAGGCATAGAATCATAGAATCATAAAAACGCTGTGTTGGAAAGAACCCATGAGAATCATCAGTTCCAACCCCTCAACCTGTGCAGAATGCCCTAAGGATCACAGAAGATGTTGTCTGAGTCCTTCCAGTGTGTTTGTTGCAGAAATAAGAAATAGCAGTCACTGTCTTGGAATAATAGAGTCTGCTTTACTTCTGGGGTGTTAGTGACCCAGGCCTTCAGGAAAGCATGGCAACAGAACTAAGGCTGAAACTTCCAGCCACACAGTCTTAACTCTAATCAACAATCCAAGTGGTATTTTAACAGTGAAACCCTTTACCAAGCTCTTCCAACTTTGCTTCATTCTTGTTTTCAGAAGAATCTTCTTATCTGACTGCACTGATGCTCCATTACCGAAATGTTTAAGCATTTGCTTAGCGAGACAGCAAGCTACTGTGATAATTCTGTTTTCCCAAGACTTTGTTCTGGGAAGAGGTACTGGCCATCCCATATGACATAGATTGCTTTGCAAGCTGGAGAGAAGAAGGGTGGCATTGAAATACCCATCCAGCCAAATCCACTAATTTCGTGATGACCTCCAAAGGTTTATACTCCCCTGTTCCTCAGCTGTGATCAAAACATGGTCAGAAATTTATATTAACTGAAACTGGATAGAATATAAGGTAGACAGAATATGAAACAGGGAGCACCAAAATCCTCTGCTTTTGTATCCACCAAGAAAAATCCTGCATATATATTAGTGGTCAGGTTGATAATTGGATTTGTACTTTAGAAGAAATTTTCCTCTATTCTACATTGCCAGGGGTGTCAAAACTTGTAAATCGTCTTTAATGTAAGGTGGGTGTTTTTTTTTTTTTTTAATGACACCAAATCTATATATTCCTTTTAACATGTTTGCATAGTTTCAGGAGCTTAAGACTGTTTTATCTATACATTTCGTTTTTAAAAACAGTCCCCTATGACTGTACCAGAGGACCGTGATGTTAAATCTTCCTGATTAATATAAAGAGGCTGGAGGAAGATTAGAGCTTTCAATATGAAAATGGAAATAGATATTTTGATGATACCTTCTGGAATAAAACTCTGTATAACATTCCTTCGTCACAACTTTCTCACACAATTAGAACAAAATAGAATGTCAGGAACATTTGACAGAAACAAATCTCTTAGATCACTCTCACTTATACTTTTCATCTGTTCTGGATAAGCTTATTCTCATTTAAATAGTTCTCATATAAATGGTTTTGTGCACAGCTTCAAGACTCTTGCTTGAAGCTCAAATTAACATTTTGAGTTGCTCTGAACATATCTTTGACTATTCCTGTAACATTTGGTTTTTTTTCTTCCTTGTTGGTGTTTTGGTTTATTTTTTTTGTTGTTGTTTTATTTTTGGGTTTTTTTTGTTGGTTTGTTTTTGGTTTTTTTGTTTGAATGTATCTGATACACACATTTTATGCCTCAGCTGTCTGCTGTCAATGTTTTTGAGAGGAAAATAATTTTTGTTTTACAACTGAAAAGGTCATCTAAAGTAAAGATGCCAAAATTTAAGAATTGATAATCTGCCTATAGAATCCTAGAATTGTTAAGGTTGGAAAAGACCTCAAAGATTGAGTGCAACCATTAACCTGACACTGCCATCTTCACCAGTAAACCATGCCCCCATGTACCACCACATCTAGACATTTCTTGATGTTTCCAGAGATGGTTTTCTACCACTTCCCTGAGCAGCCTGTCTCCGTGCTTGAAAATTTCAGTTAAAATTTTTTTTCTAATATAAAATCTATCTGGGACTGATCCTCTACACAAGGCATTTGATGTCACTCAAGACAATCTGCTTCATAACCTTTCCCAGCACCAAGGTCAGGCTGACAGGCCTTTAACTCCCTGGGTCCACTTTCTGGTCGTTCTTGTAGATTGGTCTTACATTTTACCATCTCCCAGTCACCTGGGATCTTCTTGGCTAACCAGGACTGCAGGTAAAGGATTGAAAGTGGCTTGGTGAGCTCTCCCAGCAGCCCTATCAGTACCCTTGGATGAAAGTAATCCAGATCCCTGGAATTTTGTGTATCTAAGTAGTGTAGCAGGTCACTTACTGTTTCTACTTGGATTATGGGGGCTTCATTCTGCTCCCTATCCCTGTGATAATTTATCTTGAAAAGAAAAATAGAGCTACCTTCATTCACATTCTGCTATTTTTGCAGATACACTATTTACATAAATACTCTTTAGAAACATGTATATTTATGTTCATCATATTTTTTTTTCATTCCAGTAAAGGTTAATATTTATTTCTCACCTCTTTGCCCTGAATTCAGAGTCTTGCAAACTTGTTTGCTGCCACAGATACCAGGATATGTAGCAATTACTATTATGAACAATCTTGCTTTTTCCTCTAACAAAGCTTGAGTGCCCCTTGGCAAGGTCTCTTCATTCAAAATATTATTCAGCACAAAGTGAACTTGATTATCTATTACTTAAAAGGTTGTACAGTCTTTTCTATTTCTGCATAGTATATATGATGTCCTGAATTATTTTACACAATTTTACAGGGTCTATGTTCACACAGGGAAGAGATTTTACCACAGATAAAATATGTAATCAGAAAAAAAAACAAACCCAAAGGTTGGAGGAAAAAAATCTAGTAATTGATAACAATAAAGTATTAACACACAGCTTAGGTACTGCTAGCATCATAGAATCATAGAATGATTTGGCTTGGAAGGGACCTTAAAAGATCATCTAGTCCAACCCCTCTGCTGTGAACAGCAATATCTTTCACTAGACTGGGTTGCTTAAAGCCTCATCCAACCTGGTATTGAACACTCCCGGGATGGGACATCCTCAGTTTCTCCTGGCAGTCTTATCTAGTGTCTCACCACATTTGTAATAAAAGATTTCTTCCTTTTATTTTCTCTAAACTGAAAATTTTCAGTTTGAAATTATCACTAGTGATATTGCTGGCAGCCCATGACAAAAGCCTCTCTCTTTACCTTACCTCAGTAAGGTCTCCCTGGAGCCTTTTCCCCAGTCTCAACAATGCTTCACAGGAGGGGTATTTCAGCCCCCTTATGAAACTCATGGCCAGCTCCCAACCTGTTTTACCAGGTTCATGTCTGTCTTTGCTGGGGTCCTCAGAGTTGGGAGTATTTCTTATGGGTCCCTTCCAACCTGGCTTATTCTGTGATCCTGATTCTATGATTCTGTGATATTCCTGGACAGTACTCCAGGTGGGGTCTCACAAGAGCAGAATAGAGTGACAGAATCACCTACTTTGGCCTGGGGACCACTCTTCTTGTTATGCAGCCTAGGATCATAGAATCTTAGAACAGTTCGAGTCATAGAATAGTTTAAAGTCCAACTTCTCTGCAATGAACAGGGATATCTTCAACTAGATCAGATTGCTCAGAGCTCTCTCCAACCTGACCTTGAATGCCTCCAGGGATGGGGTATCTACCAGCTCTCTTGACAACCTTTTCTAATGTTTCATTACAAAAAAGGATGCAGTTATCTTTCTGGGATGGAAGTTTCTACAACACTCTCACTTATTCATCCATGATTAGCCTCAATTCCTTTTCTCCAAGGCTGCTCTCAATCCATTTGTCACCCACACTGTACTGATACAGATTGAAGACAATAACTTACCTCTCTAAATAAATCTACATATTTGCAAAATATTTTTACTGGTAGCTACTTGACCTTGAACAAGCTATATTTAAGTACTCACTTGTTTGTTTTAAATTTAAACTAATTAATTAATGCAAAATAATTTTGAATTTCAAAATACAATCTAATGATTTTAATAGAATTATTCAGTCTAACTGAGAAAAGAATAGATGTCAAAACATCCATAAGGAAGTAGTTTTGTATCAGACAGGAAGATGGAAGAGAAAGCAAGAAAGGAAATCAGAATGGATAAAAGTACTGATATTCCTTAACATCATTTTATAATGTTAGCTTTATTGAAAATAACCATCTATAGTAATCGTAAAAAAAAATTATATTTATACTTTTATAAATATATAAAATTTGGGGTTTTTTAAAAGTAAACACAATACCCTTATTACTTGTTGCTATATGTGAAGCTACTTATGCTTGGTTATAGTGATATCAGTAAAATAATCTGACAAATTTTAAATAAAATACAGGACAAATGTCATGAGGAGATAACATACTATTTTTCTTTGAAATTAATCTATCTCATTAAACTAGAACATTAATTATATGACTGCTATTGCAAGTTTGAAGTTTTGTTGTGTTTTTTTTTTTTTTTAATTTAATATGCATTAACTCATTTTTATTTTTCTAGTGGGTACGGAGTAATCTCAATTTGCATGTGCCATCCAAAAGGACAAAACGATAAAATATGGTAGTTTGACATGGGAAGGACAGACTCAGAAGTTTTCCTCTATGAGAAAACTTCCTCTGTGAGTTGATTGGGACCAGTTGAGGGCTGGCTTGGTTATTGACAGCCTGAAAATCCAGTTGGAAAGAGGTGGTTCGCTCTGTGAACACACATTTTGGAGGAGGTAACCGGAACTCGCTCTCTTTACTTTTCTGGCAGCAGTGCAGGTAACAGGGCAGGGCCCGGCCTGGCCCCACTGCAGCCTGCAGGCCTGGGGGAGAGCTGGCATGGCCCGGCAGGGAGCAGGGGTGTCCATGGGCAGGGCTGGGCCCCTGTCTGGGGAGCTGGCATGGCCTGGCAGGGAGCAGGGGTGTCCATGGGNCCCATGAGATTTTTTAACATGGTCCATAAGCACAGCTTTGGGAAGGCTGTGAAGGTGGGAGAAGCTTCACGACTTTGCAGGTTTTTTCCCAGGCAGGCAGATGCAAATGTTGCGGAAATGAAACCATAAGAGGACTGTCTTCTTCCTCCTGTGGAGAAAATCCCTATAGCTTGACAAGAGGACACTTCTCTCTCCAAAGTGAACTGAGAAAAGAACGATTTAAGTTGGGAACTGACTGAAGTAGTTTTGAATGTTTGTTTTGTTGTTATGAAGATTGGGAAGGGGAGGGAAGGAGTGGTCTGAAAATCTTATTCTGAATTTGTTTTTTTTCTTCTTTCTTTGTGTAGTTAATAAATTTCTTTTTATATCCTTTTTAAGTTTTAGGCCTGCTTTGCTTCTGCTCCTGGCTCTGTCTCACAACAAAAAAAAAAGAGTATATTTAAATTAGGAAATCTACCATGACAAAGAAGAACAATTTGCCAACAACAGACAAGAAAAAGGCTGTTTCTCATTCACGCTGAGAAGAAATGTCAACTGTCAACTTCAATAGTTACACCCACAAGGCCTGTCAAGTTATGGTTAGCTGTGAAAATCAGGGAGCACTGAAAAGTCGAAGCTGGATGCAATGTTCTGGTGCATTCCCTGACATTTGTAGATTAGTAATTATGCCTTCAATTTCTAGTTCAGAATTACGAATTCCGAGTTACAAATCTGGAGTTTCACATGGGAAGGTGAAATACTGAAAGCAGTCACACAAGTCTAGGATGGGCCACAGAGCAAGGCTAATTCCTACACAGCTGCGATTTCTGAGTTGTTGTGTGACTTGGAAAAATAATTTTCAATCTTTTTCTCTGTCCAATTTTATTCATTTTCCTTCACATGTCAATCAGTGGGTTTCCAAATACACTTGAGGCTCCTAGCCATGAGAAAAACATGTTTAAGGGTACAATAACAGCCACAGATAATATTTATGTGCTCTTAAAAAAAAAAAAAAGGCAATTAGCCTGTGCAAAACTTTTTGTTCTCTGGACTAGAAGCTCAAATTTCTGGTAATATCTGGTAGTGTTTGACAGAAGGGAGCAGGTTAACAGCTGATGAGTTAGGTCACACTAGATCATAAATGGTCTTGGAAGATAAACCAATTTTAGAACCTATGGAATAGAAAGCCTGAGAAACAATAATTTGGGAAAAAACTGCTCATGATGTATGTTGACAAGATAATATAGACTTCTGTTCTGTGAATGTTTTCAAATGAAATATATATATATATATTTTTTATTACCAACTGTAACAATTATTAGATGATGTAGCTTTCCACTCCACTGAAAAGGCAAAAGAACCTGGATACTCTGAGATGAGATGAGATGAGATGAGAGGCAGGATATTCCATGGTCATTGAAGTTTTCTGACTTTGGGATCTCTTCTAGGGCTTCTGAAACCCCAACAAATTCAGTTCAAGCCACAGACATTGAAAGATTCATATATGCCAGCAGAGTAGAAAACCTGGAAAATTTCACAACTGAACAGAAGTTTTTTTAATTAAAGATATTTCTATGAAATGTTTGGTTTCTACAAACCAGAACAGAACACATAAACAGACCTTTGCCAAGTAACTTCCATCTAATTCTTATGTTGATTTGACTTAAATTGAAAGAAATTATAAACGTTAATCATTCTTAGATATCGTTCCATATATAGTCTGTCTAGAAGAAATAAACATTAATTCTTATAATCACAACTCTATGTTTTTGTGTTAAATGTTTTTATCTTACAAATTACTCTTGGGTTTGCTGTAAAAGTGTTGTAAAAAAAAAAAATAATCAACTTTTTAAGATGCATCATTCTGAACACTTACACAGTGAGAAGCACTCCTTGTCATAATATGCTGCAAATTGCCTTGGAAATTAGCCTTTTCACTTTAATACTTTATTAAACTTCATGGAGAAGACCCAACTGCCAGTGTTATTCACTGCAAAGTTCAGAAGAAAAATCTAAAAAAAGTAAGATAAACTCTCATCTTTACGATTTGCCAACTGTGATGTAAAAAGCAGAGTGTAAGTCTCTGAAATTTATTAGAATACCTTGATCAGATTATTAGTTACGTTTTCTTTACTGGAATCTGTTTTAATTTCCCCCAAGTTTATTCAGTGGGAGACAGCACAGACTAAAAAGCAGCATAGATATGATTTAGTAAGATTGTCTTCAAACATTAAAACTACAGCAAAGTAGGAATGGAATAGCAAGCAGAAAAATTATTCTAAGTCAATAAGATAATTTTAGAAAATGTATCACTGACACAAAGGGTCATTTAAATGTCTCCTGCCCAAACAAACCCAAAACCAAAATCAAAACCAAATTATTTTCTCTTGAACAATGATGCAAGCACACAAATATACATCAACTTAATTCAGAATTATCCTAAATCACACAACATATATTTCTTTTAATGAGGTTTTATTTTTTGCCTAAGATAAATATGAAAGTCATTTCCTCATAAGAGAAAAACAGGTATATATTCTGAAGTTCTCACTGCTTACCAAAGGCTGTTGAAACACAGCCACTACTAGAATCAGAGGACAGTAGTTAGTTAGCACAGAAAAATAAGTATCAGATTATACCTTTACAAATCTACGGCTTTACTTTGAAAGGCATTGGTGTTTGTTCCTCCATTGAAATATTTGAAGTATTAGAATGTGAGATGCATAATTTGGAAAAGAGTTCACAAAGTCAGAAGCCAAGCTTTTTTAAAAATTTATTAAAAAAAGAAAAAAAGAGAAACAATGATTTCATTTTACATTTTTACTGACATCTTACAAGTTTCATTACACCTAATAAAATATTCAAAATATTCAATATTCAAATTTCACAGGAAACTCAAGGGGTGCTGTAGAAAATACAGTCATATTTGAACAAGAGCAGCAGAATCTAGCCCACTATGTCTGCAATTTCAGGCAAAATATAACTTGCCTCTGATTCTTATCAGGTCAGATACAGTTAGTCCTATATTTCTGTGCAATGCATAACACTGAAATGCCTTTCCTTACATGTTTCTGTAGTATCTTAGATAATTTGATAGATATGGAAGCCAAGAGAGCTGCAAACCCTTCAGAAAGTCCAGAGATCATCTTAACAGAGCTTCATGTCTGCAGAAAAGGGTAAAGCTCCTATGATTGAGACATGTTTTCCTAATATATACCCAAGAAAATAAGAGAAAGGCTACTTGGAAACTATGAACAATTTTATCATATTCTGGGCTCTACCATTCACACTCTACTGTAAATATGACCAGAAGCTTTGAGAAACAGCAGCTTTTCTTTTCAAAGTAAGTTTCACTGTATGTCTTCCAGCTGCTATTTGGACTTTATATCCACTTCTAGAGAGCTCCAGGGCAACAGGCACTTTAATAGCCCAAAGAACACTTAGTCTACCTGTGGGGTGCAGTTACAAAGTCAATTGAATTGAGATTCATTGAATCTGAATGAAAAAAAAACCACAATAGGAAACATTATTGGTAGCTAAAACCAGCTACACAAGAATTAAACCAAGAAGTCCATTTGCTCATACTGACTTACAGTTGCTTTTGTCATAAAAATAAAGGAAAAAAAAAACAAACCCAAGTTTCTACGTGATTAGGATATGACAAAGACAGAGAACAGTCCTCTCTTCATGCAAAATCGATTTATTTCTTACAGTGCTAATTTGTCAGGCTTTTAGTTTAGCTGTAGGTAGGAGCAAGGTATAAATTAAAGACCTTCATCCATTAGAGTGATGTTTATTTCTCATCATAAGAGTCCAGTTTGACTGGCTCAGTTGGCTACATAAAGTATTGGTAAAATGCTCATCCACCCCTGTCATCCCTGTACCTAAAAATAAAGGCAGCATCTCACAGAAGTGCATAATTCTGGGCTGCGTGGCAATATGCAAAATTTTTCAGCCTGTTCTAAAGTACGGAGGGACAAATAGGACAAGGTTGAGAAACCTGATTTTTTATTTTGATTTTTTTTCTTTGTGTTTTTTGTGGTGTTTTTTGTTGTTTTTGTTTTTGTTTTGTTTTGTGTTTCTGTTGTTTTCTGATGGTATTTCTTGGTTTATTTGTTTGTTTTATTTTGGGGGGGATTGTCATGTTTTTATCATTTTTTGTTGGGTTTTTTTTGTGTGTACAACGACCTAGGAAACCCAGATAGAGAGAAAGAAGAAAATCTTTTGTAGAGTTTGACAAAAAAAGATCTCTAAGGGTTTGGAAATTTAGCATTTTAGTACTAAGTATATGCAACAATATGTGTAAAAATGCATTTGATTTTGTGACACATATACTTGATAATAGCTGGTGAGTTTCTTTTATTCTAATTATAATGTTGACAGGCAGTTCAGGAGAACAGCTCAAAAGTTTGTTTTAGAAATGTATTTATGCTCTAAATTCTGAGAAAAGGGGAAGGACCATTAACTGCCTTCGTTATCATGACTTGTTTGTGCTGTGAACATGTGAATGAGTGCTCAAATGTGCTAGTGCTTAAACTGTTTAATTTGCTTTTTGGTCCGTATAATATTCTATAATTTTCTTTGCTTCAGAGGGTCGATTTCCTAAATGCCTCTTGTTTTCTTTGACAATATGAAAGGTAATGAAAATGAGGAAATACTTTTCACTGTTTAATTACAAAAAAAAAAACCCTTTAAACAACTCTAAGAAAAAAAATAGGAAGAGTGAACATAAATCCCATAAGAATAATGCTATCGTCTACAAGATCTGCTCATAAATATTATGCATTGCTGAACACTGGTATATATTTTTTAACAGTTGTAATTAGTTTGCATATATTAAATGTGTTGAGTATGATTGAATATAAAAATATTTTCTAAGTAACTTTACCAGAAAATAAATACCGGGCTCAATAGTAGGCAAATTTCTTAATGGAACAAATAATATTTTTAAAATATGGAATTGTTTTAAGTACCAATTCTTCAGCATCCTGTATGTTATACAGTATAAGTAATATATTGTCTGACGAGAGCTAGAGAGACAAGGGCTGGAGAGACAGTGAAAGCAATCTACACAAGAGCAGTGTTCTTAATAGCTACAATGTGTTACAATAATAAGGACATTTTGACAGCAAAATGTTTCTTTTTTAATGGCTTTATATTTAGTTCCAGGTACTTAATTCATCCAGTAATAGGTAGCAGAATATTTGGTACCGTTTTCAAAATAAAATTCTGTACTAATTTCAAAAACAAAACAATGAGGAGAAGAGATAAAGACAAGATAAAAAATAACTTAGGAAAAAAAAACCCAGACCAAACCAATATAATTTGAACTACTATTCCTATATTTACAATTAATGTCCTACAAGCTGAGTCTCAACAAGGTGAATAAAAATGCCTTTCCTGCTTCCCTGACTATGGCATGTCTTGGCATCAGGATACAATCTGACTCTTCTGACTCTGAACACTTTAACATGAAACTGCTGTTATTTTCTGAGCTCCTTGCCCTCCAGAATATTCCTGAATCCCTTCTGTCTTCTTCCAAAAGTAAATTACACAAAGCTTTTGGCAGAATAGAAACTGAAAAGCCACAGACACAACAGCTTATAGCAGCCTTTAAAGTCAACACACCTTTGAGTGTTACTCTGATGAACTTCATTACTGATATGGCTTTGTAATTGCTATGCTTTTTGCTTATTTTCTTTTAACCTAATAAATATTTAATTATAAACAGTGGCAAAAGACCCAAAATATTTATTAAATGTCCTAATCTTCATAGTATCAGTCATATTCTCATCTATCTCATTTTATTTTCTTTACTCAAAATCTTTTTCTCAGTGTCAGCTGAGGCAGACAAGGTTCCTATTCCAGTTCTTCCAGAGGCTAGGACATGCCCTTGGGAAACTAGGAGGGGTTTAAAGGATATCTAGAATGCAATACCTGCAGGTTTTTGGTTTGTTGCCTGGCTGTCTCCAGCAGGGTGTCTCCAATCAAAACAGGCTTAAATGTTGGAGCAATTTATTCCAGGAAGTGCTCCCAACAAGTAAAACTAATAAGACTGAACCTGTTTTGGCTCTTTCAGCCCTTCATAGTGCTCTGCAAAAACACCAGAAGACTTTGCTTTCAAATGTGGCCTCATGCATTCCTACTGTATTCTAAATTAGGCAACACGTACTTCCAGTTTCAAGTGATTGTGCTGTATTTGGGCCACAATGTTTTGTCTGGTTAAAATGCAACATTTGAACTGAAAAATATGCCCTATACATGTAGCTTGAGAAAATATGAATGGTTTCTGTGGAAGAAGCCTGTCTATTTTTAAATGAAACTAGACCCACCCAGGGTGGGTACAAGTCCAGCCATGGTGTACACAACAGCCCCAAAGCTGAAGATAGATTGGGTGAGGCAGCAGTCACTGGTTGGGATTAAATCAAACACATTCAGCTCAGGCCATGCTTAGACTGAGCCCCGCACTGCATCCCCCTGATCGGGGTAATAATCATATTTACAGGGCTACAACCTGTGTCCTGGCACTGATCTTTTGTTATGG
The DNA here is from genome assembly GCA_013397375.1 of Toxostoma redivivum. Classification (NCBI taxonomy): domain Eukaryota; kingdom Metazoa; phylum Chordata; class Aves; order Passeriformes; family Mimidae; genus Toxostoma; species Toxostoma redivivum. The sequence goes on from VXBI01011790.1 coordinate 160,136, forward strand.
TAACAAAACATCAAATTAATAAAGACATGTTTGTTTTCATAGACCCTCTCTCTGAATAAATCCCTACATATTAAATGAGTTTTCAATTTTTATTGAATGGAAACTCTCCTACCTTCTAAACAAGATATTCTGCTTACATGTGGTAAATCTATAATGAGAAGTTTTGCCTTTTATTTTTTCTAATTTATTATAAACCATGAATTTGGGAAGTATGAACTCTAGAAAACTAAATAAATATCGGTGAGATACATGAGGCCCACAGTACACTGCTGAGTAAAAGTAATAGAAAATCAGAGTTGGTAAATATAATCTAAACATCCTCATGTGGATGGTTTTTGCATTTTAAATATGCTCTGAGGGACAGAAATAGTAATAATTAATGCTTTGCACTTACACGTGACCTATTATCTGAAGATTTTGAGTTCTGCACATTGTTATCTCATTAAACCTTACAACACCCTTGTGAAGGAAGAAAGTGTTTTATTATGGATATTTTACAGAGGTATTAATTTAGGAAAAAAACATGGAAGCACTGTAGCAATATTAACCCATCAAATGCCACCATTTTGCTCATTATGAAAGGGCAGAAACAAATAAAGAAGTGATTAAAACTATTCTCCTAAAAAGTCAGTAGGCCTTCATTTAAATTAGAGTTTAGCAGCTTTAAATAGTACTTTGGAAGGACTGTTTAAGAAGGCAAACACAGATAAATGGCTGCCCAGAGAAGTTTGAGATATTCTAATCTTAGAGATTTTTAGAAATTTACTACACAAGATTCTGAACAACTTGAATGTAACTCTCTTTTGAGCAGAAGTTGGAAAAATTATCTCCTAAATGTTTCTTCAAATCAAATTGTTTTGTGATTTGTTTATAACCAATAATACACCTTAGATATTGAACTCTCAACTACATAACAATTTTTAATAGAAATGTTTCTATCATAGCCATTTATCAACTATGCAAGAATAAAGAAATAACCTATCACAATTTTCACTCCAAGGAGAGAATAAATCACAGATTTCCTACGGGGCTATAGCCTCCTTGGTGTACATCCACCTGCTACAGCATGGGCTCTGGTCTCCTTCCACAGGCTGCAGTGGATCTCTGCTCCCTGGGCTGCAGGGGCACAGCTGCCTCACCATGTTCTGCACCATGGGCTGCAGGGGTTTCTTTGTTCCAGCGCCTGGAGCATCTCCTGACCCTCCTTCTGCACTGACCTGGTGTCTGCAGAGCTGTTCCTTTCACGTGTTCTCACTCCTCTCTCTTGCTGCAATTGGCCCTGCACAGTAACTTTTTCCTCTTGTTAAATCTGTTCTCCCAGAGGCACTACCACTCTCACTGATGGATTCAGCCTTGGCCACTGGCAGGTCTGACTTGGAGGCAGCTGATTTTGGCTCTGAAGGATGCAGAGGAAGCTTCTGCAGCCTCTCAGAGATGCCAGCCCTGTAGCCTCCCCTGCTACAAAAACCTTGCCACGTGCACCCTTAAGGCAAGTCTTATAATTAAAAATATTTAATTTAAACTGAATTATTTTGTCATCCTTTTAATTTTTTTTAGTGCTATATCACACATATTTTTGTTAGACCTTCCATTTACCTGCTTACTACCTATACAAAACTACCTATGTGCACTGAACAGTTTGATTATTGGGGTTTTCTTAGTAAATTTATAAGGAAAATTATAAATAAAGTATGCCATATATACAGTTTATTGACAGAAGGGACTTCAACCTATCTGTCTCTCTGTAGACCAAAAAGCATTACAGTTCTAGAAAGATATGTAGCTCTATTTACAGATACAAAGATAGAGAATACAAAGGACTTTGCTGTATCTTCATCACTAGAGAGACCACTGCTGCCTGTTTTCTACATCGTAGAAGTTTACTTACAAGCTATGACACATCGCTCCATTATTTCTTCCTGATAAACTGAACCCTTACATCTTTCTCTATAAACTGTTTAATCAATTTTAGACATTCAGCACTGTCCACTCCAATTTTTCATCAGACTTTTTAAAATAAGCAGACAGCTGTTCTGGCAATGTCTCAAGTGTAAGGGAAACTGAATGTCCATACTAAACAGGCTTTAGTTTGTCTATCTTGTCTACACTAATAATCATACTTCTAGTAGGCTGGAGAATTTCATTACAACATAGCTACTGTAATGGAGGCACGATGCAAATAACTTCCTTTAGCCATACTTACTCCATCTTCAGCATTGGCTACTGGTATTTTTTAAGTTTTGATATGATGTATATTTTGAGCCTGTCCCCTTTCATTATTGAGAATAAAGGAAAATAAGTTGTCATTGTTTTAAACTTAGTTTTGAAGCCGACGAACCAAGATTTTTTAATAATAGCAAGAATTATTGCTTCTTTAAAAAAATGAGACAAAAGAGAGCATTGGATCACACATCAAAAAATTCTATCCTAAAATTAGATTTTAAAATATATTTTCCTGGTTAAAACTCCAGCTTCTAAATTACATAAGTGCTTTTGACGATTGCCTTTTTAAACACCTTGAGATTAATCTGCTTATGAATTATTCATGGTTAAAAAAGAAGCTTGCCTGTGATAGACTGCTCTCTTAAAATTGCTGTTAGCCCAAGTGTTTAGCCCATAACTCCACAAATACTTCCCACCCTAGAAAAGAAGTCATATAGGAAAAAAGGAAATGAGAAATATCATTAGTTTTGAAGAACTTTGAAACACCTACAAAAGCAAATGGATATACCAAGTTTATATTACAAGGATTCTTTCAGTACTTCTTTTAACAGTGTCAAAGTTTAATGCTAATGTTTCTCCCAAAGTACTAAAAGTGAAAACAGGCAAGAAAAGGAGATACTGAGTAGTGAAATGAATCCAAAATTAAAATTGAGACTTCATAAATAAGCCAAAAGCTCTCCTAAAAGTATAAAATAAAATATTTTCAGGTGCCAAATTTTAAAATGGCCAGTCAATTGAAATTATTTTCTTCTCCTTTCTTTCTTCAATGTGGGTTTGTTTTTACAATTTTCGTCAGGGACAGGTCAAAAATTGTTGAGTAGGTAAGGAGTAGGAACATTTGGCAGACAGAAAACCTTTTATTTCAGTCATTTAATAGCTACAGGTTTTTTTGTTTATAAAAATTTATTTTTAAAAGTGTCACTAATATGGAATCATACTCCAATGACTAAATTATTGTGTAGCCCCATATGAAATTCTAGACACCCTTTTCTGACTCAAACTAGATTAAACAGATTTTTAATATGATGTAGTGATATTTTTTACATCTTTTCCATCAAGCTCAGTCTTGAAGACTTTAAAAACAAGGGAACTTACCAAAGATTCATGTAACAAGAAACACAAAAAGGACAAAAAATGTATTTCATGAGGCCCCAAAATGTAGATTAAAAAAAGACGTAATACATCTGTACTACTTAGTTTCTGACAGGATAAATAAACTATATGTCTTAAGAAAACTACAATTCTTAAAATAAAACTAGAGTAATGAAACTGTAAATGCACAGCTTTCTATACTTTAGATTATCCTGCTGACTATTTATCATAAATACTTTAAATTGTATATAGATATTTTTTGCTGATTATGTGTTCTTAAAGATAAGCCCAGACTCCCAACTCTAACCAGCACCTATACAAGTTCTGAGATCACCAGTAGATGAGATTCAAGGTTCCTTAATTTTCTTTCTTCCCACTCTTCTTATTTTATTTTCTACAGCAACATTGTTAAACTGTATAAGAAGAAAGCTACATTGCTTACAATAAAACAAACAAACAAACAAACAGACAAACAAACAAACAACAAACCTTATCCAATCAACTTTTTTTTAAATGAGTTTTGACACTGTGAGAAAGAATAGAAGAAATGGCTTCTGTGACAGGAAGGTCAGACTCATATGTCAGTACATATATCTTCAGATACATTTATTCTCTCTTTTCAATTCCAAATGTTGTATATTGAAACTATTGAATATTTGCATTTCTTTTAAAATAGAATGTTATTGAGGTCTAGGGGTTCAGCCTATCTTGCTGCTGACCTTGAACAATCTGCTTTTCTGGTTAATGATGATATGAATAGAATAAGAAGTAAAAGGTAATATAATTTACCATTCTTCTTTTTCATTGTTTGCTATACAGTGGAACTTTCTCTTCTTATTATTTTAAAATGAGTTATGGCTTGATCTAAACCCTTCTGAAAACAGCCCTTACTTTAGAACAAAAGGAAGGCAAGCTAAATTCTATTTCATTTAGTAACAATCAAAATAATAGAGGTCATTGTACTCAATTTCAGCTCCCTGTCATGATTGAACAGAGGCTTAGAGGCTTAAGGTACTTTCCAGGAAATTATATAGCAAGATGAAATCTAGTATATAGATTTGGCACTACAGGAGATGAAAAAGTTTAGAGATAGATAATGCAGTCTCTTATAAATCTTGGAAGAATCTCTCTCAATTCTATATGAGGTTGATATTGCCTTTTGGGTATTAACTGATATTTGGCATAACTGCAGTAATTTTATCACTTTTAACATGAGATATTTGCCACTGTCCTAAACATCTATATCTTAATACATAAAGATGCTGTGAGGTAATGTGAGCAAACAGAAGGAGTTACTTAAAATTACTAAAAATTACCTCTAGAGACAAAAATCTCAAGGAGTGTCAGTAGCGACTCTTTACACCTATTCAAAAAAATTCTTGACTATATGAAATATTCTGCTAAAACAGAAAAAAGTTAATTATAGAGGTAGCTCATAACCAAGATTAATAATGACAGCCACATAATGGATTCATATTAAAAAGAGAAAAAAGTCTACTGAGCAGTGAGAGCAAAAGGGACAAAGCAGTATTGCAAACAGAGATTACACTGAGAAGAGCATTTGACATTTATGAAAACTTCATAGGTTTTAATCCCAAGCAGACTTTGTCCTTTTCCACATAACACTATGACATTTTCTCTGACCATAGCCTTCTCTTTGCCAGATATCTTTTCTTGACTGTGCAGGCATGAAATAGAACTAAATCCAATATGTATTCAATAAGTTTGTGTTGGTGTAGAATTTGTAAAAAAAAAAATCTAAATTTTTAAATCTGAGGCAGTAACAATTAAAGAACTTTTTATGAGCTATCATTTTAGCTCATGACTCAATTCTTCCACAATCTATATGCAGTCAGATGAGCTTACTAATTAAAAAGAAATAAGTCTGAATTCTGGCACAAAGACCGTTTCTTAACTCATAAATTAATGTATTTAAAATGTAAGTTATGAATTCTAAAAATATGTTTTATATGCTTAACTTTACAAAAATTTTCTGGTATTTACAATTCAAACTAATTGCAAAGTATGCAGAATAAAGTGAGAAGTTTGTTGTCACTACTATTTCACGCTTAGTCAATTAAAGTGACATTTTAAGTGAATGGAAGCCTTAGTCTTTTTTTTTTTTTCACACCGTTTAAAACTAGAAAAATGGTTATTTTAGAACTGAATAAATGTTTAGGGAGGACAATGGTCACAATTCTAAATTTTGCAAGATACTGCATTCCCCTTGAGCTGATAAGTACCTCAATGCAAAAGAGCTCTATTAATATGTAGAGTATGGCTTCTTTGAAGTTAAAAAGTCAAACCAAATCAAAAGATGTATGATATGACACCCCAATTTAAATTAGAATATTTCATTTTTGAATTTATAGCTTTTAAAAGTCATGTTCTCTACTGTAATGAAAGATAACTGAAAAAGAGGTACTTCAACTGCCTTTATTCTGTTCTTGATGCAGTGTGACAATTTGTGTGTATCTTCAAAATGTTCATGATTTCCTCCTTAAACTGTAGATCTTCAGAAAGTCAACTGTTACACAGTCTAATAAATGACCTCAATGTTAAACTACTCAAGTGAAATATGAGAGTTCTCATACCAGGATGTGGGGTGACACTGGTACTGTGAATAGGCAATAATCATATGCCAAATGCGAAATCACCTGGAACTGGATAAGAAATATCTTCAGAAGGCCATGTCTTGAATCCTTGTCATCCCTAATATCTGCCTCCAACCTCTTCAAGACTAAATCCTGGAATCCTTTATTGAAAATAAATTACGCTACTCATCTTTCAGTGTTTTAAGTGGTAAGACATAAGAGATTCACTGGCATTTGTCAGAGCCTTGAGGGCACTAATAGATTTTTGTGACCCTGCTCAGCCTCCTTTCTGTTTCCTCTGGTGTTTTGACATGGCTTCTTGAGCCCCATTTAATCTCAGTACCTTGTTGTGGTTGTGCTGTAGGAGAATGTTTCCAGCTGTGTCTCTGTGCTGTCTCCAGGATGGACTTCAGCTCTGCAGTGTAGGTGGGTTCACCCTTCAGCCCTGCTCTGCAGTCTTTCCACTGGCCCTGTTTGCTCCCAGCTGAACTTTGTCCATGAATTCCAGACCTGGTTCATTCCTCACTCTGGATTACCCTCTGCTACTAGTCCCTTTCAGTGACCACAATTTTCAGCCCCTAATTGTGTGGCACTGTCTGTGCTGATCTCTGACAGCATTCCACTTCCTTTATAGCTTTGTAATTTGTAGCAATTACATGAAAGAACTTGATTTTCAGGGTTTCAGATGCTGAAGTTATTTGCACTGACATAATCTATTACCAGGAGAATGTCCTAGCCTCAAGGTCATCAGATATCTTATGAAAGATGCAACCTTCACCTTTTTCTCTTCTTCAATGAAGAAAGAGTACACAAAATAAAGTAAGGAAATGTGGAGTTACAGACAAAAATGAATGGCTTTTTAGCCTAATGATTAAAAAACTGTTAAGAGAGAGAGCAAGAGCTCTAATGGTTTTGAGAAAACTTGTGTCTTTGCAGGAAATCTACAAAAAACACCTTGCAGGTGTGAGTCATCCAACCACAAGGCTACAAAAGCAGTCCACTTTGGTTCTTAGGTTATGCAATCTCTTTGAAATCCCATGTTGTGGCTGACTCTATTTTGATCGAGTCTTGCTTTAAGATTGTTGCAGAATTTAAACCTAAGCCAGTTCCCTTGTATCATAGGATCACAGAAAGGTTTGGGTTGGAAGGAACCTCAAATCTAATCCAGTTCCAATTCCCCTGCCATATTTGGCACCTATATTCCAGTGATACCATGAAATTTAAGCAATATAAGAATGGAATTGTAATAAAAGTAGAAGCTGTTTTACATGCTAACTGAATACTCAAGGTGGAGATATTTTAAGATCAAGCCTAAAGGTTCTCACTTCCCTAAAGGGATCTGAAGTCTTCCAGGTTAGCCTCTTACTAGTTTATATCTACAATGAGCATCCCCGATACTACATCACATTGTACTTCAGTGTAAGAAGTTAATAAAATCATATTAGTTTTAACATGCAATATAAATTACCACCTCTTCTATCAGGTCCACCATTATATGATATAACAAGTTCAAAGCAGCTTACAGTATCAAGTCATTTTTTATATAAAAAATTGAGGTTCTTAATACTGTACTAAATTGTTTTCTTTGTGCTTGTATGAGAACTAAAATGAAAACTCCTTACCTGTAAACTCACAGAAAGTTGAAAAGATGTACATTACAGACGGAAAGAGTGAAAGGGAGAAAGTGAGTACCAATTTTATAATACATTTGTTTCAGAGCAGCAAATGTATTAGTGTTTACTGATATGCTGATAAACATGAGGTACTCCAGTTTAGGAACAGAGCAAAATACAACTGTATCTGCTATTCATGCATACACATTTCTATAGGTGCAATCTTTTTCTAGTGCATAGGAAGAATTAAAGGCTTATAGAGAAAATGCTCCTTTTCTCAAAAAAATCCCCTGTGAAATTATAAATCATGCAGTATTAATATCTGCAGATAGAGAAGTGTGGAATAAAAATTACCTAACACAGACACTAGCTCTAAGCAACATCAGCTAGCAAATCATCCACCTAAGATGCAGTAGTAAGGACATAATTTCAAGCTACATTGAATATTGCATGGTATAATACAAGCCATTTTGAAACAAAATTAGAAGCATAATTTCCTATATAGACTGCATGAGAAGTCCAATAAACTAAATTTGTTGTTCTACTGACACATTTTTGCTACCTGTAGTGTCAGCTTCCTGCATTTTTTTCCTCCCAATGTGTTATTATTTTTTGTGAGGAAGAGTGCCACAGAGCATGAGGTACATCTTGCACAAATCAATATATCAGAAAAACAGCTATGAAACTCATTTACAAAAAAAGACTACATAAAATTTGAAGAAGAAACAGCAGTGGGCAGACCCATAAATTTAAATGTGTAGGACTGTCTCTTACTTTTCTCATTTGCATTACATATATTTTAATTTATAACGAAGGCAGAAATTTTATGATACAGATGATTGAGACATTTATAATCCTATATTAGTAATGCCAGAACTGAGAAGGTAATATAAACACTACAGTCCTTATGAAATATAACAACAAAAAGATCTTTCCATCAGGCTTTCAACTCTTATGTCTTCAATATATTTTTCTGATAAATATTATTATAAATTCTGGGATCAAACTGTAAAAACTATGCCATTCCAATAAGTCAACATTGTTTTGAACTAAATCAGTATGCCTTTTCTCCCTCTCATTCATGCATATGCATTTACATAATTTGAGAATCCATTATTGAAGTTTACTTAAATTATATTATTCTTGTTTGTGGTGAAAAATATGTGTACTTTACACTAAGACTAATTAATTAATTTCAGTATTCCTTATCTTAGCTTTCATTAACCACATTTATAACCACAGTTATAAATTTAATATAAGTAAGCCTGCACATGTGGACTGATGCCATTCACCTCTGTGCTCTCTTTTCCTCAAATGATGTTTATTCATTATGTTATCTTTCTTTTTTTTTTTGTTTATTTGTTTTGTTTTGGTTTGGTTTGGTTTGTTTGTTTGGTTTTTTTTTCTTTTTTGTGGCTTGTCTGTTTGTTTGTTTGTTTTCCCCCCACAGGTACAAAAATAATATTATGTTATTCTTGAATTTTACTAGGTTGGGTCTTTGGGTGTCTGAACTTCCTCAGTCACACAATGGAACCCACTGCTCCAAGCTGTCTTACCCTGTAAGCAGGAATCAGACAGCCTGTAGTTCTCAGACTTCCAGGCAGTAAGTTATGACAATGAGTCAATAGGAAATAGGAAAGTGATTTCTCTTCAGATATAAGATAAGATATATATGTTGAACTGAGATGTACATACCAGAATGTGCACGACAAGGGCTGAAGTAAAAGGAACAAAGACTCTTTTGTCCCAAAGGACAAGGACTCTTTTAAAAGGAAGCATATACTCTGTATATGCATTATACAGTTTTGTAAGAGAGCACTCATGAGGAAAGGGAGAAATATAGGGAGAAAGCAACTTGTCTCTTGTCAATTAAACATGTTAAGACAAGTTGAGCTTGACTGTTGCAGTAGCAAGCCCTGTACAGCAGGATTACTGTGAGATTCCTGTACTCTGCTTCATTCTGGGAATGAACAGGAAAAATGCAATATTTGGGAAATAAAAGCAGAAACTATAAGCTTGTGGCTGATGGTTCACACAAGGTTTTGACTATATCTGTTCTAGATCAGATCTGGTTGAAGTAGAGTACAGAAATATTCTTCTGAACAAGAGCTGAAAGCAAGTTCATAGTCTCAGTGGGAACACATCAACATTAGGATGGTGAGACTTAGCACAAACTCTCTTGCATGCTTCTCTCACACCTGTGAACCCTGAATCCCTCACCATGCAGTGGTATGGTTGATAGAGAAGGGGTTTATATATCTTGCCCAAACAAGGCTTGGCACTGTTCTCAGTAGTGGGAGATGTAGGCTGAGAAAAACCATGCATCCTTTTTTTCTGGATAAATGGATAATTGTTTTAGTAAATAGTACTGTTGCAGAAAAAAAAGAACCAGAAACAAAAACAAACAAACCAAAAAAGGGTACTCTTTTTGCTCTATTTATTATTGAGGAACAATGAAAAATGCCATTTTTCTTTGATTGATGAATGTTTTCAGTCCTTTGCCATCAAACCTATATCCTATCTCTGCACATTCTGAATGCTATTGTCTAATTAATAAATGAACATTAAAACAGTTGAAATGGTAAGCAGGGACAGATTTGAAATCTTATTTAGTCTTTCTGATAGGAACAAGAATATTTGGTGGTACATATATCTGCCTAATATGACAGAAATCGTACAATAATATTTTTTCAATATTATTTATTTATTTATTGCCAGTAATTTTTGCATCAACTGGAAACCAATACTAAATATACAAACACAGGGAAAAAAAAAAACATTAAAAGAATTAATTTGCACTACTAATGGCTTTGGTTTTACATAGTAAATACAGAGAAATACAGTGCAGTGATTCACTCAATAAATCACTAGATGTACCCTACTCCAAATCTAGCAGCAGTTGAAGCTTATTCTTTTTACCTTTGTTTACAGATTTTGCTTTAATGTTTCACATTCCTGTCAGAGATGCTTTGCACCAGAGGGAAACTACTTCTACTTCATCTGAGGTACTGTATGCTAGTTTTCTAGTCCAGAATGTGTTAAATTGCAATCATTCATCTAGTAGTGCATTTTCAGTTTCTGATGCCTAACTATGTCTTAATTATATCCAGCAAATCACCAGCTATATAGTGTGGTTCCTTATCACTAGACATACAGACGCAAAATGTCTTAATATGTACATTGTTCTCTTCTGACACCCCTCACAAGTCTGATTTGAATAGTTCTCTACAGGGAGCCTAGAGAGATGATAATATAATTGTTTGAAATTGGAATGTAAAGAAAATTACTAATAGGTTCATGGATGCTGCTCAGAAAATGACTGCACTTCTCGTTACAGGATTCAGCATTTATTAATGTATTCTGATTTAGTTTGGCATACTGAGTTTTCAAAGCAAGGACTGATACCTGATGGTACTGCATTTGGGACCTACGGGTTGACTGGGTAAAAAAATGTGTAGAACTCACCACTAGGAAAAAGCCTGGAATACTATGGTTACCTTTATGACAGCTTTAAGATATCAACTGGATATCATATGGCTGAACCAAGCATGAGCTGAAGGGACAGTGTGATGGCAGAGCCACATGCTGCATTCTGTGCCTGGAAATGAATGTTTTTTGAAGAGGCAAAACAGGGTAGATACATTCCCTAAATAACCACAGGTGTAGCCCTAAAAAATAATCTCTATGCAAAATAGACACTATGAGAATGAACATTCCTTCATCTTACTGCACTTCTGCTGAATGGCAATTGAAATAAGGGCTCTATTAACTATTTTCTACTGGAAGGGGCATTCTGTGAGGTACCATCTGCATATGTCCTTAATACATTTATCTTGTCTACATTTACATGGGTACATAAGTGGATTCATAGGTCTGCTGTAGCACAGAGAAGCGCCTCTTGCTGAAATCTAAACCCCAACACCGATATCCAGTCTTATATACAGGAAGATTAAAGCATACACCGTGTTTGCTTTCTTTAGCACTCCCAAATAAAAACCAAAATAATTTTGAAGAAAGAATATAGGAACGTGTTAAAAAATGCAAGAACATATCTACAATATATGTTGCAGCACAGTGAAGCATTTGCTACATTTCATTCTAGCACTCTGGGGAGCAGGCAGGCTGTGCCTAACTCAAGCCAGCCCCCACAAGGTCATATTCGTTACCTCCAGCCATTTCTGATCTGAGTCTAGGGAGAGTATCCATGAGATGAATCCAAGCCTACCTAGCTCTGTGTCTGTGAAACAGTACTATGCTACCGTGCGAAATGAAGAAAAAGTGGTAGATCACCACACAGCAGTTTCTTTCACCTAATTTCATGCATATGCCTGTTTCATTTCCTATTTTCCCCTTTTGGGTTTATTCTTTACAGAGATGCTTTCTGGGTTCAGTCATGCATGGACAAAATGAAAATGTATTAAGACGACCGGGAGCTCTATACTGATTGAAACAACAGCCAAGTAGAACTCTGACTGCTACTAAAAAAAATGTTGATTTGATCACCTAATGCTGGCAGAGCAACTCATTATCTTGTAATGACAAGTCTGTGCACCCCCTTCACCAGACTTTTAGGTATGGAACATTAAAAAAACGTGTAAATGACAATGGAAAGACATTTCTCCAGTGTTTGGATACCAATAAAGGAAAAGTGGGCACTTATTTTGTCCACTACAATTTTAATAAAAATTATGCTGAAAATAATACAATTTCAAAGGAAAGAAGAGTCTACCATTTAATTTTGTGTGATAGTTAATTACATGTGATAGGCACCTTGTAAGAATACATACAAGCCACTATTCTTGAGAAACAAACTTGAAAATGAGAACTCTGTGAGTCCATACTGGGCTTTGTTCAATGTTTATTTCACAAGCCTGATATCCTTGTGACTTTGGTAAGAAAGAAGGTTTGGGGAATTTTTAAGTGGGATATACATTTGCTTCAGAGCATAGATATTGGAGGTTTATGCCTATTTCACTAAGCCTTCTATCTGCATGTTTATTAGAATAACTCTAGTGAAATAAAATAGAATTCTAGCAGACTAATCCATCTCAATATTATAATAACAATATGCCATGAACAGGCGTTACAGACAGATACACAGCATTTTCTAAGGAACATTTTCCACCAAGCCTTGCTTCTCTGTACAGACTTCTTTTTTAGGATACACTATCCTCTCTTGCCCTTCTTTCCCCTCCCCTCTGCTTCCCTCCTTTCCCTTTCCTTTCCCCATCCTCTCCCCTCTTCTTCCCTTTCCCATCCCTTTCCTTCCCCAGCCCTTCCCTCCCACTCAGTTACTCTTCTTAAATGTCTGACCTCAAGCTTTATTATACATGAGCATATTCACCATGTTGAAAATTTAACTAATAATACTAAGACTGTCAGAATTCTTAACCATGCAGAACTGAATACACGGATCTTTTAATATACTTATTCTGAACACACTAAAAAGATTAAAAAATGAGGGATATATTTGTTACTCCCTCCTGTGTGGTTTCTTTTCTCCTATATAGTTGTACACTTATTATGACTGATGGCAATAATTTATTATTACACTCTAAATTATGTGGATGGAAAAAGCATGTGTTTCCTGGATTTAATTTACCACTGTCAAATTGAAAAAGGGTATGTGAGATTATAATAGATGCATCAGAGACTCCCTATTATATGAATAAAATCCCAGTAAATTAATATTGGTATGATGAATTCATGAATATTTACATTGTCCTTGAAATTGATTACAAGAATAAATAATCATTTGTGCAAAATTTATCAAAGCAGACAGGTGTAAAAAGATGATAAAATGCATTTTCATAAATATAGTAATATATTTCCATGTAACATACATTAGAAGATACTGCTTTCTTCTTTTGACTACAAAGCCAAATTTTCATTTCAGAGTATGTTGATAAACCTGACAACAGTAAATGCCATGCTGAAATGCAAAGTCAATGGAAATGGTAGAAGATATATTGGAGCACCTAATATGCAGTTATCCTGACATATAGCAAAATAAATATGTTCTGAGTGTTTTAAAGTGCAACTCAGTGGAGTTTATCAGATACAAAAAAACATATTTATAACATATTTAAATGCCAGCACTGTATGGAAAAATACATATATAAAATGCATTTCATAAGTTTTTCTAAATGTCTATTTTTCTTGGAAAAGCCAGAAGTTGAGTATTGGATGACAAATAAACAAAACAGGAGCTTTATGAATTTAAACACTTATTTATGCCTAAGAATGTTGTAAGGTATTGAATTATACAATGCAAAAGCAGGAAATTAACATATTAAAGATAAGCAAATCATATCTAGTTGATGCTTAGACAAGAATTCAGAGGAACTCAAATTCACTTACAGTGGTTAGATTTTAGAATAAATGAAAGTTGCCTAGTGAAATCAGGAGTGGATTAATCTGGTACTGGCATGTGAAACTGGTCATCTACAGATGGGGTTTTCTCAAGAAGACAAAACCAACACACCTCTTATCACTTTACCATCTATGAATTACTATATCTTCAGTCACATTCATTTCACAAACAATTCTTCTCTTCATATGGTGTCTTGTGAGTCACACAAATTACATATATATACTTTTCCCTGTTGTACTGAAAGGCATATTTTTTTCATATATATGGATCATGTATATGAATCTTTTCATATATCTAATAAAAGTTATGTTGCTCACTAAAACAGGACATACAAAGTTTTGGATTCTTTTTAAACAAGAGGTAGAAGCATCTAACTGTGCATTTGCATCACAAAATATATTTCCTTTAGAAGAACAGTATTGGTAGACAAATAAAGTGGTACAAGCTGGTTGTGACTGAAAAGAAATGAGGTTGCAAGCCATAAAAGTGATTGAGTTTTCATGCTTTTAAATGTAATTTCATTGATGCACTGGAGCATGGCCAGGTTTTGTTGGTAGGGGGGCTACAGGGGTGGCTTCTATGAGAAGCTGCCAGAAGCTTCCTCCATGTCCAATAGAGCTCCAAGAAGGAGCAGCCACTGGCCAAGGCTGAGCCCACCATCAGCAGTGGCAGTGTCTCTGGGATAGGGTAGTTAAGAAGGGTTCAGAAAAACTACTTCACAATGGCAACAGAAGAGAGGAGTGAGAGTATATGAGAGCAGAATTCTGTAGATACAAGGGTCAGTGAAGGGGAGAAGGAGCTCCAGATGCCAGAGCTGAGATTCCCCTGCAGCCCCTGGTGCAGCCATGGAGAGGCAGCTGTGCCCCTGCAGCCCAGGGAGGGACATGGGGATGCAGAGATCCACCTGAAGTCCAGGGAGGATCCCACACTGGAGTTTCTGAATGCCCAAAATAGGTTGGGAATCCCTACTGGGGTGAGTTTGCTGGCAGGAATTGTGTGACCCCCTGTCCTCCTGTGGGAGATCTACACTGGAGCAGTCTGTTCCTGACAGGCTATACCCCCTGAAACAGCCCTGTGCTGCAGCAATTCATGAAGAACTGTCGCCCATGGTGAGGGCTCACACTGTAGAAGTCATAAGAGGGACCTCATGCTGGAGCAATTAACTCATGAAATGTGAAAATGGAGGCAATGATAGAAGTTTCCAATTTCATGTGATGTGTAGACAAAAAATAAAATAGTTTAAAGTTGGATTGTGAAAAGTATGGTAATTCTCAAAAATAGGCATATATGTAATGGTATAGATCACGAGTAGTCCATGATTAAGTAAACTTAATCAGTGACCTGAATTACTCAGCACAATTTTAAGTGAAATCATAATTTACTCCAGTCTCTGAGATACTTGCAGAGCTCACAGCTACCTTTCTTTGCATTACCATGCCTTGACATTTTACTTTTTTCCCAGATATTTTCTTCTCATTGTCTCTCCTGTCTAGGTTGTTTTTTCAACTACTGGTTATTCCACAGACTAAATTGGCTGACAGGCAATTCCAGCTCCTTATTTTAAATTAAGTTTTGTTCAAATTTGACCTTAATATCACCATTTCAGCACATGATCTTTGAAGAACAGTATCTTTTCAAGTTTCTAGTACTGTCTGACCCTCAGCCAATAATGTCAATATATTTAGACTAAGTATATTCAGATTTTTAAAACAAAATTAGTATGCATGCTTTTTGACATATAAGGTGCATTTGTAATATGAGTTATAAAGTTCTTGGAAATTAAGGTTAATAATGAAATCATGGAAAGACACTTGAACATAGCAATAATACATAATGAGTTCTTGATATATAAAAGAAAATTCATATTCTCTTTTAAAGTTCGTAATGATTTTTCATTATGTTTTCTTACTATCCCTGAAATACAGCTTCATACCCTGTGAAGTACCATCTAATAGAGGCTTCATCCTATCATTATTTGTCATCATTTAGAAGGTGTCTCAGGAAAGAACATATTAAAGCATCTTCAGTTCCTCTCACTAGTTCAAACCTTTACAGAAACTCAATTTTACAGAAATTGTATTTCAAAAAATTTATTTCTGCAGTGTTACAGCAAACGAGTACTTTACCTCAGCAGGTAGCAAATCTGAATGACTCATATTTACTTACACAAAGGTTTCGCTTCAAAGATAAAAAGACAAGGAGTGTTCTTTTATTCTCTTAGCTCCCTTTCAGGGACCTTAAGAAAAGTTTTTTTTCCCCCATTTTAAAAAATAGTATCTTTAAATGGTACAGTAGAAAAGTACTAACATAAACGTGTTCCCTGAAGAGATATCAGTACAGGTAAATTAATTCTGTATTAGGTAGATACAAAGCATCTGCTTGTTAACTCTGTCTGGAAAACTGCATGAAACTGCTCGGTTTTTGCTAATTGTAAGAAGCAGATCTGCTATGGAAATAGCATCAGAAACAATTCAGAAAGCTTCACAAGAGACTCTGAGCTCATGTGTTTACATTCATATTCTAAATAATTCAGGTAAGAGGCTCTTTTAAGTTAAGAAGACAAAAGGATCACAGAGAGAAATAAATCCTATATTTTCTTCCAAACTGATTTTTAGTGGGTAATAGGGAGAAGAAAGAGCCAGCCAGTTGAATTGTGAAGTAATTTAGGTTAGGAGGAAAGAGGTCATCTAATTTAAGCCTCCTGCTTAAAGCAGGTTTACCTTCAAAGGCAGCTAAAGGTGCTTAGGACTGTGTCAAGTTGTATTTGAGAAATCTGAGAAACTCCAAGGATCTCTCTGAAAGCCCTGCTGCAATTTGTGGTTAACAGCCTTTTGTTGTACATGTCAGGGAAAACTCTGCTCCACCTTCTCCACTGGACTGGAATTAAAGCCTCGTCTGCTTGAGTTCTCTTCCCTGAGCTAAAAAAAACAAAGCCTCTTCGTGTCTCCCCTCAAGTTATGCATTTCATCTGTCTAACTGCCTTAGTGATCTTTGGATTGATTTGCTTTCCTTTATGAGCGTATTTCTTTCCCTGGGACCCAGAAGGAGACATATGACTTCAGCTGTGGCCTCTCCTGTGCAATGACAGCTCCCCTCAGCCAGCTGGCAATGATCTGACTAATACAGCTGTGCTGGCTCTGCCTGCCATGGATGGGATTCCATTCATAACATCTCCTATAGTGCTCCTTTGATTTTCTCACCAAGACAGTGTTAATGTACCAGTCCTGCTGAGCAGTGCTTCCACTATGTCAAGACCTTTCTTCTTCCCAGTCTGCCTCCTCAGAGAGGAGGCTGGAGGTGCACAAAAAGCTGGGAGAGGACACAGCCAGCACAGCTGACCCTATCAGGGCAAAGAGATATTTCTTGCCGCATGACATTGTGCTCAGCAGTAAAAAAAAAAAAAATCAGAAAAAGAAGGTAGAAGTGGGGCCAGGGCATTTGTGGTGCTTTCCTGGAAGTGGAGAAACATCTGCCAGAGATGGGACGTGGTGAACTCGTTCCTTATTTTGCTTTGCTTGCACAAAGCAAGCTTTTCTCACTTTTTCCCCTCTGATTCTCTCCCGCAGCCCCTTGCAGAGCCGTCTGTGCACAGGTCGGGGTCTGACCCGCCAGCTGAGGTCAAACTATCCCAGCAGCCTGGCATGTTTTTAGCGTTTATCACCACCAGAGTGCAGTCCTGGCTCACGGGGATTGGCTCCGGAACGCACCCAGGACCTGCTCCGCAGCCCCTTCCCAGCACACCAGTCAAGAGGCTGAATTTCCTTTCTGCCTTGTTGAACTTCCAGAGGCTCTATTGGCTCATTTCTACATCTTTGTTAGCTGCCCGGAACAGCAACACCTCCCTTTAACATATCAGCTCTTTTCCACAATTTGTGGTCATCCATGAGCTCGCTCTGAGGAAGTCAGATGTGATCCCTGAGTTACGGGAGCAGGTCTCTCAAGAGAGGCTGTGACATCCCTGCCAAAACTGGAGGTTTTCAGTCTTTTTACTGAACAATGCCCTCAGCAACTTGATTTAACTTTCAAGTTAAATGTTATTCTCACATAGATTGCCTCTTGAGGTCCTCCCACAAACAGAAAATAGGGGACAAAGCCGACTTTTTTGTAAAGTTCTATCAGAGAACTAGTTACAGAAGGAATAATTAACTATTTCCAAAAAGAATAATCATATTTTGACAATGCTTTTATTACATATCTGGGAGCTTTATTTTATAGAATTGATTTCAAAAAGATAAGACTTGGCAATGCCTTGTTTCCTAAGAGAAAAACTGTGTATTATAACAGAAAGACAGAAGAAGTAAGACTCCATAATCATTTGAGAAAGGCCAGATTCTTAAAATGTTACATGAATTCCATCATATGGCAGTGATGAACACCACACTGTAAAACAAATTATGTTATTTACATGATGCTGTCAGGAGGCTTTCAGTCTTCAATTTCTTCTTAAGATGATCCTAAAGATTAACATGTAGTGGGAATAATTGCTACTCTGTGTGTTCTCATCATGAAAAAAACACTTCCATTCAAAATTTCCTTTACAGTTAAAAATCATACCCAAAGGCATGTGTATAACTTCTTGTTCCTCTTTCATTATTCAGAGATGTTAGAGTTATGGTTTTATTCATGAAGGAAGGATCCTTATAGCTCAAAGGATATTCTTTTAAATTCTTGGAGTGGCTCAGAGATTGAGCCATTTTCAATATCTGAATTAATTGGCTAAATTGCACACTCTCTTATCTTTGCAGTCCTGTTCCAGTGCAATGGAAACTCAGGGCAGCCCAAGTTGAATTGTAATTTCATATCTAGCACACCCAAACAAACTCACAGGAAGCCTTAGGAGAAAGTTCAGAGAGGTAGAAGAAGATAAAACTATTTGCTTCCTGAAAACTACATTTTCTGAGAAGAAGCTGTTCATAAAGTTTTCAAATGGGATTTATATAATACAAAATAGACGTCTAAAATCGTTAGTAATTCTCTAAAATATTTCTTTTCCCCTGCTTACTAGGCAGCAATGCAATTTATCCATGACTATTTCAGAGGAAGGTAGCTCAAGATGAATTAATTAATACCATCTCTAGCTAAGGAACTCATATTAGGTACTAACAAGACTGTTATTAGAGAATCTCCATGTGCTTCCAGCTTCTGATCTCATCTACAAGGTCAGGTGTTCTTTGGGATATTGCACCAGGGTGAAAGCCTCGTCTTACTGGAGATGGCTGCACTGTTATCATTACCATTTCAAGGAATTCCAGCAGAAGCTAAAACACCTGTTTCTTCTTGAGAGAATCTGGAATACAAACAATTCTGTTTCTTAGTACCCTGTAAGACAAAAAGGATGCCATGGAACTTGATACTTGCAGTTTTCACTGTGGCTTAAATACGTGCTTGCCCAGAATCTGATCAAGTAAAACTGAAAACTTTAAAGTCTTAATGTTAAAAAATCCTGCCCTATTTTATGTAATGTCAAAAGACTGGAACTGTTCATAGCTCACAGATTTACTAGACTCATGTTAACATGACACAATCAAGTACTTGATAATCTTTTTTTTTCACCATTGTACCTGAAAGATCAAAGCATCTTTCTCCAGCTCAAAACAAATTATTTTACAGTCAATTTTCCTGAGAATAACATTTTCAGGAAGGAGTTCACATATTGTGATTTACCTCTGAAATGCCCTGGCATAGTTAGTTACCAATGAAATTAGGAGCAAGAGCTCAATTATTTACAGGTTTATACACAAAACTTTGTCTTGGCAAGATTAAGAAAGCCAAATATTATTATCATAGCACCCTCTACTTTTGTTGATGATAGTGTACAAGTTTGTATGCATTGGTTTATGTTCTTCTAATTTACAGCTCTCAAGACTAATGTCCATGGGAAAAAAAAAGTTTGGAACTGCAAGATTCAATGCAAAAAAAAACAAAAACCCAAACACAGATACACAAAATGCACCCCAGCCTGATCTCCAAAAATGCCATGTTCTAAATGTTTTGTTGATTTAGGTGTTTTGTTTGTTTTGGGGGGGTTGTTGTTGTTTGTTTTGGGGGTTTTCTGTTGTTTGTTTTGGGGGTTTTTGTTTTCTTTGGGGTTTTTTTTGTTTGTTTGTTTTGGGGGTTTTCTGTTGTTTGTTTTGGGGGTTTTTGTTTTCTTTGGGGTTTTTTTTGTTTGTTTGTTTTGGGGGTTTTCTGTTGTTTGTTTTGGGGGTTTTTGTTTTCTTTGGGGTTTTTTTTGTTTGTTTGTTTTGGGGGTTTTCTGTTGTTTGTTTTGGGGGTTTTTGTTTTCTTTGGGGTTTTTTTTGTTTGNTGGGGGTTTTTGTTGTTTGTTTTGGGGGGTTTTTGTTTTCTTTGGGGTTTTTTTTGTTTGTTTGTTTTGGGTTTTTTTTTGTTTTTGAGACACTCTGCAGGGAGAACTGGGAGCAGATACTAGCCTGGCTACACCAGAAATTACTTGCACAGAGAATTCCTGACAGGTGCACAATGTCTTCTTGCTGAGCCCTAGGGCAGAGACTGCAGCATAAATAGTGATAATAGATGTGACCTGTCTGGTAAAGTATTATCAGAGCTGATCTTGTACATGGAATACTCACCACAGCAACTTTTTTTTTCTATTTTCCTTTGTTTATCATTAAAAAAAAAAAAAAGAAAAAACTATCAAAGTCAGCAAAATTATTGCACCTACTTTGTTTTGCTTTTTCAATTGATAAATTATGTTGGGTCTTTATTAGCACTTTGGAAAAGGAAGATTGAAGCACAGGAAAGGGGGAGAAATGTCTCTCCTGCTCAAAGATTAAAAAAGAGAAAATGTGCAACTCAGCCATTTCTTTCCATATAGAATGTATTTCCCAGCTAATGCAACGGAAAATATTGTTACTACATTAGCCTATTTACTGGATATATTTCTTCATTCATATTTGTGTACTTACATATATTGTATATAATGAACTGCTAGATTATGAGATCCTCACTAGGAAATGGCTTGATGTACAATGGACCAAATGATTAATTCACATTGATTATGTTTATCCTTTATGCTCAGTACCCCTCCTCCATCTTTTATCTTTGTTATTGAATTAGTGTATAATATTTGTATTATCTTTAACATGCTCACTATTAAAAAAAAAAAATCAATGAATTTTTTAAATACAACCTACAGAATACCTACAGGGTATTCTGTAAGAAATTATACCTCGTCTTCAGATTTTTAAATTTTTTTTTAAACTGCTTGCCTAGGTATAATGTCTGGAATTTTGTTTTTAATAAATAAATGTTTTAGTTAATAAAGAGAGCTGAGAAACCACCTCCCTTGATCTGCTCACCATCTGCTAGATGTTGCAGTCCAGGGTGTGGTTTCTGGCTCAGGATGTCCATTTCTGAAGTATGAAAGCATATCAAGCATATGCTGAAGTATGTCCCACAGGCTTAAGTTCAACTTACTATGCACTCTGGTCCCAGTGCCTTCCCAGCAGAGATATATTCCCATCTGCTTGTAGGGGTAAAGAGCCCATCTTCTGCTGCTCTTTGGGATTATTCCAGTTACCGGACTTTGTATTCTACCCTGTTGAACTTTTGTGATTCCTGCTGACCCAGCTTTTCATGTCTGTCAAAATCTCTGTCTATTGGTGCTCTTCCTTCTGACTAAGTCACTAAATGTCATACACAAACTTGGCAATGATGCATTCAGTCCTGTCATCCATGTAGTCTAGAAAGATACTGAATAGTACTGAGCCCTCAACAAACCCAGTCATGAGTGGGTGCCAGTTCAACTTTATCCACCCACCTTGTGCTCAACAGTATAGGCCATTTTGCTCCAATTGTGGTCCATCTGTGCAGTCCATTTCTTAACCAAATTATCAGAAGGGATTTTGCGGGAAGCTGTGCCAAAATGATTTACTAAAGTCAAAAAAGTAAATTCACAGTTCACTTATAATCCAGTGAACAAACTGTTTCATCATTGAAAGCAATCAGGTTGGTTAAACCCAATTTACCTTTGTTAAATCTGTGTAGGCTTTTGCCAACAAATCTGCCACATAAGAATGTAAACCCACACCACTCAGTAGTCAGCCTGTCTGCAAGCAGCAGTGATGCTTCCAGCAGGGTGAAAGGCTGTGGTCCTCAGTCTGCCTGGACAACAAATGTAATCAAAGTGTTGGTGGTGGTCTCCAGTATTCTTTCAAAACACCATACAATCATATATATCAAATGATTTTTTTTAAACTCTAGATTACACTTCACTTTCACTGAAGTGGGTGAGGAAATAATTTAGCTTTATTCTGTAACAATTTCTTTCATACTTCTGAGAATTTTATTGGGATTCTAGAGAAGTTTATTACCTTGTGATACTAACCCTCAATTTTTGAAGCAGAAATTAAGGCTTTAGCATTACTTTCCAAATATTGCTGAACACTGTGATCACAATTTAGTATTAAAGGGCAAAAGTTACTATAAACTTAAGCAAAACAAAAACACAAACAAACAAAAAAAAAACCCAAAAAACCCCACAACAACCCAAAAAAAAACCCCAAAAAATCCCAAAAGACAGTAAAGAGAATTCACTTAGTTAAAAAGCAGTTAATAAAGCAAGATCATGCCATATTTTTCATAGTATTTTAGAACATAACTGTATTTTAGACCTATATCACTCCATGTTCAAGTCAGCATGTTCTTTGGGAATTAATATCTTTGTTCTGATGCATGTGTCCTTAGATCTTTAATTGAGTTCAAATATAATTCATTATGTTGAAATGGAGGTAACTTAATATATAAGGGTCAGACTCTTGATCCTACCATCCCTGTGAGCCAGGCAACCAAGTTGCATTTTTTAAAGTTACACTCTGTATTTTCAAATAGCAGTTGAATTCTGTGAATATTAATATAATTCATGAGTGATAGACTACTTAACATGGCAATTATACACTACGATAAGTAATCACTGAAATTCAACTAAAAGAACAAAACTCACTAATAGCATAAAATCCATTTTGATTAATATACTTAGCATTAAAAATACATAAACTGTCCTTTCAAAAATGTGTATATCACCCAATTGTAAGGAAATACTGGAGCAGTAGGTTGTTTTAGCTTTTTCATCATGGCTAGTTATCAGCTTGATCCACCTATTAACATGCAGGACACCATAAAGCAGATGCAAAATAAATCCCTTTTTCATGATCTTAATATGGAGATAGGTACCAAAATATACAACTAAAACCAGAAATAAAATAAACCCCTAATTTAACATTGTCTGGCTCATAGTCTTATATTTTCAATAAAAATTTTGCACTCTATGATTATTTTCCTTTCATATTTCCTTCTCTTGAGGAAAGTTATTGCATTGACTTCCTAGATCTAGTACCTTTCCCAGATGAACGTGTTTTCAATGTTAGCCTGCTTTGGCCTGGCCACCTCTACCTGCTGGTGGCTTTACAGTTCTATCCATTCTCCAACTCAGCTCTCTGCTCTTTCTTGAGGCAGCTTAACACCACTTCAGTCAGATCCATACCCTGGGCTTTACATATATTATTCACATTCCTGTCACTTTACCCAGACCTCTCACTTGTTCTGCACTGCTTGTCCAGCCAATTGCTCACTCACATTTTGACAATACACAGTTACCATTTGGTTCTGTCATTTTGTGAGGCCTAGAACTTCAATTTTAACACCCAATCGTTCCAGCAAAACAGCCTGACTTGTTGAGAAAGTTTGACTTCAGGTTCCAAGATGCAATACATCTCACAAAGCATGAACACTATAATTTAGCATCGAAATGCAATCAGAGATAGTAGGTTATGAAAGAAATAAAATGAAGTGCCATGGCAGCACCACTTTGTTGTTGTTGTTTGTGTTTTGGGTGTAAGGCAATTTTCCTCCAAAACAAATTTTTCTATTAGAACATTCTTCTTTTTCTTCTCAGGAAAATACAGATGAACTGAAACCAGTTTGACAGTCAAGACAACATTTAAACACTAATATTTTCCCAGAGATTCTACAGCTAGCAGTTCATAAAAAATTCTCTTTTTCAAAGCTATATTTACCTTGAAAAATGTATGATTCACTGTAAATAACCAGTAATGTCCATAACGTTTCACCAGAGTCAAGACTTCAACTTGTCTTTCTGAGGCCTTTCTAATAAGATACCATTTGGCAGTTATACTTAATTGTTGAACAGTTACTGTATTTTTCCAAAATAAATATTTCAGTAAAAGCAGTTATCTACAATACAAAAAAATCCCAGAATCTGGGAGCATGACTGTGTTACTTGGTCTTCTGTCAGCAAGAAATTCCTTTCCAATATTATTAGAGATTTTTTGGGGTTTTTTTTGGAGTGGGACAGGAAGGAGGAAGTAAGCACATATTGCAGAGTAATTTTAATTTGCTTTATTTCCTATGGACTATTCTTTTTGCACAATGCTTTAGAAAAGCATACTTTTAAATAGGTTTCAAATGTCTCAGAGTATAGAAGTGAAAAGCTGATAGGACCTTTCTGACATTTGTGATATTAATTTAAAAATCTGCTAAACCTCATAGTATTATAAAGAATAAAAACCCTAATCAGTTTCAACTTGACAATAGGTAGACCCTCAAGAAATCTAATTAACTCACTGCTATTCTTTCCACTACTTTTAAAGTTGTTTTTCTGGAGGAATCTCACATGCCTTTCACTGAGTAATCAAGTTTAGTTGGTAATGACTGTTCTTCTGGTGATCTGAAATGCATTAATTCTTCTGTAGAAAATTAATAATTAAAAGAAATTTAGTGTAACTAATTATTTCTCTGGATTTCATTAAGTAGAATAAATAATTATTTAATTCATCACATGCACAGTTAGCAAGTACAATTATCTGATCGATGCACTTTCTTAAATGATAGCGACATTATAGACATTGTCACTTTCTCCTGATATTCCTTGAGAGGTTCTAAAAACCATCTGCCTTATAAAAGGCAACAAGATAACTGATATATTCAACTTAATACAAGTCATGATAGCCTATCTTTTCTAATAGGTATAAATCTTTCTGAAATGTATAATTTTTCTATTTTTTCTCTAAATTATAAAAAAGGTTTAATGAAATATTGTCTCATTATCTCTTGAAAGTCTTGACTATTAATTTCTCCTTCTAGAGCCAGATAATATTTTATATGCTAGAATATATGCAAAAATCTATTTTTTTAAACTTTTTAACAAAGTTCTGTCCTTGTTATAAATTTGTCAGATGTTTAAATGCCTAAAGTATCATGTCTTAGCCTCTACTTTCTAAATTTAATTAATTATATCAATCCTGATAACTTTAAAAAATAAACTTTATGGGTTCAAGTTTATTTAACAAAGCCTTTTGCATGCAAAATCTCATCAAATTCAATGAATAATTTCCAATTAAGAAAGCCACAGGTCTAAAATTTCTATTTCTATCGACACCGTGGATAGTAATGTTGTGTTCTGATGCTTCTAATAACTGAAAAGCTTTGTCATTAGCTCTCCTTTTCTATCATAGTTGAGAATTCACAATAGGTTTTAGTCTTCAGGGGGCTAAAATTGAATGTTACCTTAAATGTAGAAAAATTGAATCTATGATAAGAAAAATCACAATACTAAATATGCAATTACCACTGTCAGTCTTTCAGCTCTCAGTGATAACTTGTGTTATGTGTCCCAAGCAAAAAAAAAAAAAAAAAAAAAAAAAGGTGGAAAGTGAAAACTGCTCCTAAAATACACCTTTTCAACATATGGTCTTTAAAAATAAATAAATAAAAGGACTACTAACTCAGAGATACGAGGGAGAAAAAGAAAACTTGGATAAGTAACAACTAAGAACACGATTTGTATTACTAGCCATTACTATTTACAGCACACACATCATATAGCTGATTTAGTCTTCCTGTGGATCCTTGTGGATAAAAATATGTACATTAGCTACAGTGTGTATTTAAAAGGCCAACCACAAAAAAAGCCCAAAAAATCTGTAACAAACCCCAAAAGCTGATTCAAAATAGGAATGGACAGCAGGCCAAGGAAGGGTATTCTCCCCCTCTACTCTTCCCTCTTAGGCTCCCACCTGAATTACTGCACCCAAGCCTGGGGTGGCCAAAACAAGAAAGTCTTGCTAGAATGGGTCCAGAGAAGAGCCACAAAAATGACCAGAGCACCTCTCCTACAAAGACAGGCTGAGGTAGTTGGGGTTGTTTGGACTGGAGAACAGAAGGCTCTGGGGACATATCATTGTGGCCTTTCAGTACCTTAACAGGGCTTAGTAAAAGGAGGGAGAGGAACTTCTTATCCAGGCCAATAGTGACAGGACAAGGGGCAGTGGTTCTAAACTGAAAGGAGCAGGTTTAGATTAGACATTGGGAAGAAATTCTCCACTGCAAGAGTGGTGAAAAGCTGGAACAGTTTATTCAGAGAGGCTGTGGATGTCCCAGCCCTGGGAGTTTTCAGTTCCAGACCTGATGGGGAGTTGAGCAAACTGGTCTAATGAAAGGCATCCCTGCTCATGGCAGTGGGGTTTGGAGCTAGATGATCTTTAAGGTCCCTTCCAACCCAAACCATTCTATGACTGCATCATTTCAGTGCTGCATTAAAACAATGCTAAAACAATAAGTTTAAGATGCTGCATTCAGTTTACTCAGTTACATTAGAATAAGTGGAGAAAAAAGGTTCAAGAAAAAGGTAAGTGTAGCTAGTGATGCTAAACTCCCAGTGTTCAGTTGATAGCTATGGCTATATTCATTTGCCACAGTAGTGGATAAAGGTAATCCTCTTTGCATTTTGAAGAATATTTAGAATTCTTTTATTAAAACAAATGTCCTCAGAAATTGAATGAGTATTCTATCTCATAGAGAAACTCCGAGAGAGAGATGCATTCTCTTGTAGTAGACAATGTGGGTGGCCATGGGTGGAAAATATGAGTTTGCAGGGTAATATGACAGAAAAATGCAATTCAATGAAGGTAACGTCATGGAAGATGAAGGCAGTTGTCATTCTATACAGCTCATATAGTACAGAATCACCCAAACATGCCATTCTATTGCATGTAACTTGACATCAGAGAAATTGTTGATATACAGTTTGAGAAGATAATTTGTGTTGAAGAACTGTATATTTTAAGTTAAAAAATTATATATATATATATTAGAAAGATGTAGGTGGGTGGACAAGAGGATTATTCACTGATACTTTCTTTCTTGAGATATATATATATAGGAAAGTGACTGATGGGATTAACTATTTGTTGTGCTACTGGAATACTACTGCAGCTGTGCAACAGCAGAGCTACATTTATCTCAAAGCATACCAGACTATACAACAAACCTACTCCACTAAAATGCTGATATAGTAATGCCTGTATTAATCTTTAGACTATAATTGCATATTATTTTCTAGAATGAAAACAAGGAGGAAAAAGATATGTTAAAGTGATTAGTTAATGCTGGTGGGCAGCTGAGCCCAACACAGCTGCTCACTCAGTTCCCCACAGTGGGATGAGAGAGAGAACTGGAAGAACAAAAGTAAGAGAAACTCACGTGTTTGGAGAAAGACAATTATGAAAAAGAGTTTAATGGGGAAAGAAAAGATGCGCATGCAAGCAAAGAAAAACAAGCAATTTGTTCACTGCTCCACACCAGCAGTCAGTTGCTCAGCTCTCTAGGAAAGCAGAACTCCATCATGCCCAACAGTGACTTGGGAAGACAAATGTCCCTCATGTCCTTCTTCCCTCAGTTTTATATGCTGAGAAGGATGTCATATGGTATGGGATGTCCCTGTGGTTAGCTGGGCTCAGCAGTCCAGCTGCAGCCTCTCCCAGCTCCTTGTGCATCCTCAGCCTACTTGCCAGCAGGGCAGCGTGAGAAACAGTAAAGGCCTTGCTGTGCAGTCACCAGTTAGCAAGAAGCATTGTATAATATAAACACTTACTTTGTCACAAATCCAAAACACTACCTTTATATGACGTGTTATGAGGAACATTAACTCCCTGCCAGCCAAAATCAATAGAAAATTTAAGAAAAGTAAAGACTTGTTTTGGATGATAAGGAAGTTAATTTCATAGAGAGGAAGCTAAATGAACTTGCTTGATAAAAGGAAACATGAATTTGACCAAGAAGTTCAACTAAAGTTTAGCTAAATCCTAGTTAGCAAAGCTGAATCATTCTCTTGGAATCATGTGCAATCTGCACCATGCTCTATTTCTCTCCTGGTTGATGTCCAGACTCCCCATCCAGCTGTCAAAGCATGCTTTTTATTCTCTGAAAGTCCAGCTGACATAGTTGGCACAGTCTCAGTTATAAGCTTAAGGAAGAAAGCTGCTGAATCCTCTCAGGGTGTACTTGCAGACTGGTTATGGGCTGGATTCCTGCCTAGTAAGTAGAAAGAGTAACCAGATATCCAATTTCCTGTCTAACCATAGTTTACGCAAAATAGGCTGGAGAGAATAACCATGCCTAGTTATTAAGGCAGACTAGAACTTCAGACAGTTCTTCTGCACTGCTAACCACAACAGATTATTATTTCACTGTGTGACAGTGCCCATCAGTGACAAATTTGTCATTCGAAGTTGGTCTACAAAGATATCTTTTATCTACAAGGATAATATCTTTTCCCAGCCCTTTTATCAATTAAAATTCAAAAACAAAGAAGTCAAATGTATGTGGCAAGGCTGCACTAACATATAGGAGTATAATAAATAGTACTAAAAGAAGGCATAGAAAATATACAGAAGGATGACATATGTCCATGAAGTACAGCATGGTTTAACAACCAAATTCAGGTAAATAAGAACACATTTTTCATTAAATTAAAAAAATTCACGAAGACATAAGAAAATTATATGTGGGATAAATAAGTAAGTTTATGTGGAAATTAGTTTAACACTTCATAAGCTTTCTTCACAATAAAAATTCATCTCCTGTAGAAAGGATAAAAGTCAGCAAACTTTCTATTTAAATGATTCCCTGAGAAAGTACATACAGACCTTTTTCATCAACCTATAATTTGTTTGTTAAATCAAATAAATTTCCATAAACAATTTCAATTTCTTACATGAACAATCATAAATATATACTAATAATAGGAAGCTATCATATTATAATAGGGAGATATCATATGTATACTTTAAGTGTTATTATTATGAGTTTTGTTTATCCAAATTTGATTTTAACATTGATATGTAAATTGAATTTCTAGGTATCATAAGAACTCTGCAAAGATGAAACTACACATGTAACCAGGAAAGTGTATACTGAACTTAATTAAAATGTCAGTAAGATGCAGTCAATGGCTCAATATCCAAGTTGAAACCAGTGACAAGTGGCATTTATCAGTGGTTGCTGTTTGCCCAGCATTGTTTAACATCTTTCTTGGCACTAGGACATTGGAATTGAGTGCACCCTCAGGCAACTTTGCTGACTACACCAATCTGTGTGGTGCAGTTGAGATGCTGTAGAGTAGGAATGACATCCAGTGGCACCTTGACAGGTTTTAGAGGCAGTTAAAAAACACCAAATACAAGATGGCAAACCTGGGACAGGGCAATCTCAAACACAAATACAAGCTTGGCAGAGGTTTGGCAAAGTTTTGGCAAGGTTTGCAAGAGGACAGAAAGGGACTTTGGGGTATGTAGTGACAGGACAAGGTGGGGATGGATTCTAGTACCTGAAGGGGGGTTTGTGAAATCAAGAGAGAGGGACATTTTCTAGGTAGATGGTGACAAAGACAGGGGACAATGTTTTCAAACTGAAAGAGGGCAGATTTAGTTTAGATATTAGGGAAAAATTCTTTACTGTAAGGGTGGTGAGGAACTGGAACAGGTTTTCTGAAGCTGTGAATACCTCATCACTGGAAGTGTTCTGTAGTAGTTATGTTGAGATGGACACAACTGGCATCATCACCAGTTCTTTATTAAAATCTTCTCATACCTCTTCTCAGGCAACCCCACACAGTACTGACTTCTTTCTGCAAGATTCCTTCTGCATGACCATCTAGACCCCAACCTGTCCCTTTCCCAGCTACCTGACTCCATCTGTCACTCCAAAGCATCTTCTTACCTTGTCTCTCCCCTGAATGACCACACACCCCTTCCTGCTCACAGCACAGCCAGCAG
This sequence comes from Toxostoma redivivum, assembly GCA_013397375.1. NCBI lineage: Eukaryota > Metazoa > Chordata > Aves > Passeriformes > Mimidae > Toxostoma > Toxostoma redivivum. The sequence continues at coordinate 190,119 of VXBI01011790.1, forward strand.
ACTCCATCCCAAACTACAGCAGACACTGGTTCTCAAGTTCCAACTAACACTTAACCAGCTAACCACTTTTATAACACCCATCCTCACTGGGCAGGTAAGGCTGTCTCTACTCAGCAATCAGTACAGCTGTAATTCATTGAGGAAAATTGCCTTCTGCACTGTCCTTACAAACTATCTTCCCACAGTTTTCAAGGCCAGGTTGTGTTAAAAACTTAGTCCAGTATAAGGTGTCTCTGCAGGAGTGCTAGAATTAGAGGATCTTTAAGGTCTCTTCCAAACCAAACCATTCTATGATTCTGTGCAGACACTAGATTTATAAAAATATCTGCAGCAAAAAAAAAATAAAATCCAACACCCAGGCACAGGGTGCATAGATGAGGAGGTTGTCTCAAGTGTACAGGCTGTATTTAAGAAAAGAGATACAGAGAAGTACTTGACATAACGTCCTAGAATTAGAGAAAATGAAAATATTTTGTTGAAGAATTAATTAATCTTGGAAAGGGATCCCAACATAACCCCATAGATCATCATTAAATTTGATCATGGGTAAAGCTGCCCCTAAATTTGATACATAATGCTGTAGCAAACTCCACTGAGTTGCTAAGGTGTTCCTTTCTTAAGAAACAGCTATGCAAATTTGATCATTGGTGACCTTTATGTTATTTCTAATTACATCAGCATTGCTTTATTGTTTTTAAAGTGAACTGTGAATCTGGTCTCATGACTTTCTGGTTCCATTTGGACTGAGTATTTTATTTGAGGACTGCCTATGGAGGTTGGATACAGCAACAGATTAATAGTATAGGCAGCCTAGACTGTAAGGTGGCTGGAGTAAAATCATGCTATTAATTAATTTACATTTTTATTTTTAATTGCTGAAGTCATAATATATGCAGATAGGGTTCAGTTTTTCTCAAAAAATGTGCTTCAACAATTTGGGCAGTAGCCTCACTATTTCTGTCCTGAGTTATCCTCTAAAAAGGACTGCTAATTATGCTGAACATAATAAAATTGTGTGGTAGCTTTTGTGAGGTTTCATTTTATTGAGATTTTTAATTGTGCCTTATTACAGCTAATTTTCACTGTTTGTACAGACTGCAATCCTACCCTTATCATCCTGCTACACGCATCATCCTTCATGTTATTTTTTTGATGATTCACATTTAGTTATAAAACATACGCATTTTCCACTTGTCCTTTTCAGATCCAGAGAATGGATTAAGGCATAATATTGTACTTTATTAGAGTAGATAAACTCTTTTAAGAAACTTAAAGTTATAATGTGAAGAATATGGAAGAAAATAATGTGAATTAAAAAATCAAAACTCCAAAATTCATTTGTAAAGATGAAAGAATGGCATCAGGTTAATGCTAAGGGGACCTCTCTCTCCTTTTACTTTCGTGTCTTTAATCAAAGAATAAATCACATCAGCTGGTATTCATCTCACCTCATCTCATCTATCTTCTGCTGGCTCAAACTTTGTTTCCTGAATACAAGTTTAAGCTCTGATACAAAAGACTGGTACCTCTAGTACAATGTTCATCTCATCTGTATTAATGTTGTCTATGCAACTAAAAAATAGGGAAATTAAACCAGAATATATCCAACTATTTCCTATTTTGTTTGCAACAATGAGGATTGCCCTTAAAACAAACAAACAAACAAAACCTGTTGAACTATCTGAATCATATTAATACTGAAAATGAAAACAGCATGAAGAAAGCATGTTATATAAGTGCTTCTTATATAAATCAGGCACAAGGACACTATTATAATGCAAATAGAACAATACTTTCCGTCACATGTTTCATCCAATAGTCTATATGAATAAAACGGAAATGTATATCAATTTAAATAACATACAATAAAAAACATGAGTAACATAGGACCAATGCAGAAATGGTTTTTGAAACCTAAGAAGGGAGGTTGTCATGGAAACAGCTGGGTTAGAAATCTTTTTGTTGCTACAATTTCATTCAGTTGATGCTTATTTTTTATGTTATTTTAATTAATTAATCTTCCTGAAGTCATTAATGAATTTAATTTTTCAGAATATAGTGTTATGTTCAGAACTTTTCAGATGTAAAGACTAATGGAATATTCATGTATACTGAAACATACAAAAATGAAAACTTTCAGTTTATTCCTACTCTCATCTAGCTAAAAGACTAAAAGAAAAGCTGAATAGAAGAGTGAGTCATTCCCTCCATAAAAAGGCTGTCATGACACTCCATACAATATTTTGCCTCAAGTGAAGTAAAGAAAGAAGCAAACCTGTAAAAAGTCTCACCAACTTTAAAATACTTAAAATATTCATCCTACATGAATAAAACAGGTGAACTGAATAGTTCAACAAGCAGAAGTCATCTATAAAAGTAATTTTAAAACAAACAGGTTTAAAATTAAAAGAAGTAAAATAAACAAGTAGCGGGTTAACCAGAAAAGGAACATAAGTACTCAGTGACAAAAAAGAAAAATTCATGCTAAATAGCCTGTCTGCAAGAAACAGAAATTTAATGAGTATTTATGAGCATACCTGCAACAAATACAGGTTTCTAAATATTATTTATCATAGAGAAAAAAAAAAGTAAAATACCAAAGAAAGGAAAATGGAAAGGATAACAAGTGGCATGTCTTCAGAAAACAACCTAAAGGAAGCAATATAAAACAAATGTAAAAGCAAACTCAAAGAATTAATAGTGTTTCAATGAGCAATATAAATAGATAAAATTAATAAAAACCACCAGGGACTATTAAAAACATTCTGAAGACTGAGCCACATAAAAGAAGAATGTACAAAGAAACTACAAGGCAATAAAATATACAAGGAATGAATCCATATGTTTAAAAATGTACATTATTTCTTGGAATAAGAGCTGATCTAAGAGTCTCCATGGATACTTTTTTCACTGCTAAACATGCTGGTTCACTGATAGTTAAGAAGTTTCCTGGACACATTAATCTTAACAAAGGCTGGAGCACAACACAAGTCCTTTAGGACTTTCTCGTCAGTTATCTGCCCTTCAGTTTTCTGATAGATTTTGTGGAGAATTACATTCACTCTATATGGAGCCAAAACCATGTTAGTTCCAACATCACTATTAAATCAAGTATCAAATAGTAGCTCTATATATCTATCATCACTTAAATTTCGTTGGCCATTGCTTCCATCACTGAAGATGGCATTAGGTTGCACTTTTATTACACTGAATTCAGAATACATATTAATCAATACTAATCAGTCTTTACGTTTCCAATGATAAAGTTCACATGGGAACAGCAAGTGATGGCAAGAGACAGTGCCTATCATTTTCCTCAATATTTTTGATACTGACTGGAGGTTTTCTCTGCTCCAAGAAAGAGACCAGAGTTTCTTCCAGTAAAATTGATTAAAAGTACCAGATAGTATTATTTAACAACACAAGATGCCTTGCTCTGTTGGAACAAAGGTTTCAGAATACTTGGAATACCTTGCTTTTCCTGTGCCATCTTCCAGACATAGCTGCTACAGGGCAGCACTTGGCTCTATCACAGTACTGAGCAGAAGGTTTTCCCCATATTTCAAGAATCACATAAAAATTTTCTTAAGTTACTTGTATCAATGAATAACCTGAATTTAAATATTTTAGAACTTTCTTCCAACAAATTTCATCCTTTCTCGCAAGCCAGACTAGAGGAGGCTAAAATGAAGGTTCCTATTTTTACTTTTTACTTTTATTTTTCTTCAGTCTGCTGATTCACAATGCTGATGCTTGTGGTTTTGTGGTGGGTTCACCTTGGATAGCTTCCAGACCTCCATCTAGCTAGCTACTTTCTTACTCCCATAAGCAGGGAGTAGAGCAGGATGGGATGAGAAAATTACATGAAATATCTCATTGGTTGAATGACAGTGAGATCACTTACTAATGAGAATTATGGGAAAAACAAACTCAACTTGGAGAAAATGAATTTAATTTATTGCCAATAAAACCTAGAGCAGGATAGTGAGGAACAAAGCAAAAATTAAAACATATTACACTTGACCTGACCTGCCTGAAATTCAGAAATAATGCGTGTAAAATCTCCTGTACAAGGTCATCAGTATATAGCAGTAAGTGGTCACCCAAACTATATTATTATGCAATTACTTTCCCGTCAAACAGTTTCTGAAGATGTTTACAATGTTCACCTGAAAGCCACTAATGTCTTACTAAGACACAAAAGAACTTAGATAATGATTTCATATAATATCTAATGACAATGTCTGATTCTATATGGTTTGAGTATATCATATATATTCTATATGAGGGAGTATATTACAACCTCTTATCTTGAGGTGCCAAAAAAGATCATGCTCTGTCACAAAAATCCACAAAAGTAGATCCTGAAGAGTCCATTACTTAAAGTAACATATACCTTTTGATGCATGGGCTCCCTGTGTTAATAAAATTAAATATAGTACAGGGAAATTATAAAAACAAAACCAAAAGGAAAAAAACAACCAACAACAACAACAAAGAACCTTCCCCCCCAAAAAAACCCAAAACAAAACAAAACAAAACAAAAACCCAAAAAGAACCCCACAACCAACCAACCAACCAAAAAAGCCCACACAAAAAAAACAACAAAAACCAAAATACCACGCCCTGACATCAACCCAAATTGCTTACGAGGAAAGGATTTTATCTAGTTATCTACTTTTAAAATTTGACTCTAGGTATTTCAGAGATACTTATATGTGAATTAATGATCTGTATGATTAAATGACCTCATTTCATCCTATTTAGTGACAATATCTTACCAACAGCAGGATGGACTACTGGAATAATTTCTAAGAAAGGTCTCAGCTGTATTACAGAGAATTTTAATGGATTATTTTTAAAGGGGATTTGTCATATAAAAATAAAAGTTTGAGTATTAAAATTGACTACATATTAAGAAATTGCACTACTTGAAAGTAATTAATAAAGCATAAGATATATTTTCATAAAATGAGCTCATACAATTAAATGTACATATTTTAGATTTGTTAAATATATAGAGTTCAGGTTTATTAAGGAAAAACAATTGTGCTTCTCAAGGATGAATGAACTCTATATATAAGTTTGAAAACTTAAACTAAAAAAAATGCAGTTTTGGGGTCATTTTAATGGACAGTGTAGGCTGCAGAAGCATTTGGGATGCATCTGGTAGAACTCTTTAGAAGAAAAAACTGTCTTGGAAAGTTCATACAGATATAAATATGTCAGACTGATGATTGCACTAATATAGCAGAGGACAATTTGCACATTCTATGTGCTTTTCCCCTTTAAGCTCTTTAAATAAAACAAAACTGGAGGACCACAAGTCTCAATCAAAAACAATTTTATCAGATTATGAATCTTCTCTGATAATTTAATTCTCTTAACTCCCTCCAATGGCAATATGTTATTTGCTCTGCATTTCTTAAACACTACTTTATAAAGACACAGTATCTGAAAGGTTCTACTTATTATCAGATGCAGCCTAAGTATTACCATAACATTCTTGTTGAGTTAATGAACTTGTTTATTAATCAGGCTAATCAGCTTGTTTTCTCCAGATACAGCCAAATTTCTACAGCACACAGTACTGTGAAGAATCCAGCCTTACATTTCTCATGTTCATGTTCTCATTAGGCCAGTTACGCATTTTCCAGATGTAACACTGCATACCATGTGTAACCAGATGAGCTTTTGGAAAATATATATCTTAATAATAAAAATGTGTTAGTCTTACATCCACTTTGAATGGAAATTCTATAAGATAAAAGATAAAAATCATTCTTTCCTTTCAAAACATATAGATTTGTTCTATGTTTACTATTACACAATATCTCAGTTATTAAGCCATGTCAAGACCATTAGTTAAACTATCTTCAGCCGTTGCTGATGCAAAGCTCTTTGGGAGTCCTTCCACATCTGTCTTACCTTATTATTAATATTTCTGAAAGAAAAACTAAAAATAAATTAATCCTTTCCTTCTAAATTGTACTTTAAGAGGACTTATACACTCTTATATTCAAATAAATGAAAATACTGTTATACCATAATTTGAGGAAAAAATATTCAATTAATTTTAATGCATACAACTCCTAACTGTGATTACCTTTCTAATGTATGTAACTCCTGTGGTTACTCTCGAATGCAAAGGTTGACCTTTTAGTCAAAGATAAAAAAAAAAACAGTGCTGCTCACTTTTGACATGGCAGAGACATTGACATATTTCTTGCCCAACAAAGTTATCTTAAGATGTATCTAGTAAAATAGAGTTTCTTACTCATAAAATAATAATCTAAATAAAATTAGAAATAAAACCTCCACTAAAGACAGAGGAAACCTCTTTATGTTCATTGTATGCAGCATCTTTGATATTGAAATGTCAAATTTGAGAAGACGTCATTATACACTTTAATAAGGTGCGGATAGTATTTTAGACAACAGAGGCAAAGCAGAAAAGTGCAAAGAAAACAGCTACCCACCTAATGAATAAAAATGTTATTGATCTAGCCAGAAAAACAGTTACAGATACAAGTTCTTGTAAATGAAAAAACTTGATCATTGGGACATATCCAAATTCTCTGTGTTCCCTTGTATATTGCCATTGAATACATATGATTTATTAAATATTTTTAGTTTTTATTTACTTACTACTACTTACTTGCTAAAAAGCCAGCAACTACATCTCTGATAAGTAAAACCTTTTTTTTTCCAGAAATCCAGTAGGACACTGGCTGTCAATGAAAGTATGGAGGGATAAATTGTCATTTTTCACTTAAAGATTAGTTCAAGTGAGCTGTGTTATCTTTTGAAGTGATACTCTTGTTAGAACTGAGCTAGCAGTAAAAATATCCAGTAATGTAGCTACTTTTGATTTCAAGCCATTTACAGATATTATTTAATCATAACAATGTATTTGTAAGATGGTTATGTTTGTTTATCTGCTCCTTCACCTAGAGAATATGAACTGGGATATTAATTAATTTAGCCAAGGGCAAAAATGGAATGTGCATCACATTGAAATTGAAATTCTCCTCTTTTTAGCTCTTTGTTAGGTATTCACATCAGTACAAAATTTTCACCTTCTCTAATTCAGTTTGCTATTATATTAATAATGTAGCTGCAAATTGTGATACAGCAAGACTTAAATCTTTTCAGAAAAATTATAATTTCTGCAGATGACCCCTGGTTCACTATGAAGTTTTTTTGATCATTTGACTGATGATGATGATGAACCACTGCTATACACAGCATTTTTTTAGAGTCACAAGAGGGAAACTCATATTTTTTGGTACATATGTCCATTACATAAACTTCATTGCTCCAGATGACAAACACAGTGGGAATTATAATGAAAATTAATTGGGTAAGTAAGCCTTTACAAAGTGACTGGCTTTTCTTTAAAGAAAGAAGCACAGACAATTATTAATACAATGCCACAAAAATTTTGTTTCTTGTCACTGGCATTCATTCTGCTTCATGAAAGAGACCTCCTTTTAGATCTGTGGAAAAAGGAGGTGCAGGATGCTTCTGTGTAAAATCCACCGTAGACAAAAGTTTTGGGGAACACCAACAAGAGTCAAAACACATGATAGCTTAGTGGTGCATTGAATGTGATAATCTCCATCTCAGAAGAACAAATGATTGTGTTACTGTTTTGCTGCAGCCTTTATTCAGGGAAACTCCTGACAGGCTTACATTTATCTCAGTGAAGCAAAAGCATCACCTTATCTTTGAAAATAAAACTCAGTATTGTCTTCAGTTCCCAACTCAGCAGACACCAACCTTAAGGCATTTAAGGATCTTATGTTATTAAATACATTAAAGTTCTCTTAAAATAAGCTGGTCAGGTTGAGATGAGTCATTGGAGACCTGTATTTCAGTACTCTGATATTTCAAGACTTTACTGATCACCATCAGTTTATCTTCAAAACACCACAGTACTATAAGTACTTCTTAGCCCATAACTGTATAAAATTAGTTTTCTTGACCTTATTTTCCATAGGAACAATGAACTTATAAATACATACATGAAAACAAAAACTATTTTAGAATTTATCAGTAATTTATCATCCATATTTATGAATTAACTTATAAGTTGCAAAATTAGTACCCCAGGCTCTTTTGATCAAAACAATTTCTAAGGTTAGGAATTTCTAACCCGCTCTTTTCCACATTTTCTTAGTCAATACAAAAGTACATGTAAAATCTCAAATTAAACCATTTATATGTAATTAGCAAAGCAAAATCTTCAGTATCATATATCTTTCTCTCTAATTTTGATTGGTCTTTGTGCATTGCTCTTAGTTCACTTGCCACCTGGCCTGATGCATCTTAGATATCCTTTATATCCTCTAGCATATCTTCCAGTCTTATACAATACCTTAGATAGATCAGGACATTTCAGGTGCCATGAAGATCAGGAAACCAGATTGAGATCATAGAAACTTTGGAGCAATGTTCAGTTCTTTTAGGAATTAGTAATTAGGCCAATGGAATAAGATTTGAAAGATTGAGGTTTTTATGTTTGCTAAATTTCAACATTTTGCTGCCTAAACCCTACATTTTTTGAAAGAATGTGTTGCTGTAAGGTGTCTATACATATACACACCAAATAATTTAAAATCTTCCATTCTGCCCTATTTCTTTCCCAATATGCTCCAGTACAAGTACTTTTTAATCTAAGTAATCTATAATTTATAAGAATACTTATGAAAAATTAGAGAAAAAGTTTATTTTTATTAGTCTAAATAGCTACCTCTGTAAATTTCATAATGCAAGCAGAATTCTTGCATTGTACAAGACTTTATAGCACTAGAATAGCAAATGTAGGACTCCCTTATTGTGCCAATGTAGTAATTACATAAAAGGTATAAATGCTTACCAAAAGGGCAGTTGCATTTGAAGCCACTAATGTCCTCTTCACAGGTTCCTCCATTCCAACAGGGTCTGTCTTGACACCCATTGATGAGAACAGAACATATTTCTCCTGAAAATTTGAATTTAAAAAAAAAAATAAAATAAGGAAAAATATGCTGACATGTTCAAATCATAGACATATATTTGTAATGAAAAAAGTGTATGTGGTTGTCACAGTTTACGTGGTGACCCCACTGGCCACGGTACACTGCATACACAGGACCTCTGACAGACTCCCTGAGTGTCATGAGTTTGTCTGCTTCATTGGTTACAAGGCAGTCCATTATGACAGGCAAAGTTGGAAGCATTGCAATCAGGAAAATAGAAAGCTTTCCTACTGAGGTTATACATAATCTTGAGGCTTTTTTTCCCCAGTATACAAATCTACAGCATACGAGCAATATTTGTCCAGTTTTGTCAATAATTTTCTTTCATTTTGCTCTCTGACACCTTTGAAACAGAATTGTGAAGTATCATTACATATGAAAATCAGGTCAACACAGATTTACAGATATTTATGTATAATAGAACTATTAGTATTATTAATATTATGTATAATAGAACTATAGACTATAGTCTATGTTCTACAACAGGTTGTCAGTACTGTAATACTGGACATTTCTCTTCATCCATGTAATACAAAGGAGGAGTAAGATCAAATCACTAAAGAACATTTAATGAGGCAAAATGAAGATAAAAGGGGATGAAATACTTAAGATCAAAGCTAGGAAACATAGTGAAATGTAGATTTTTAATCTACAAAAGGGATTGCTTTGATATGTAACAGAAAAAGCTACTTTTAGTGTTTTGGATTTGCATGGCCAGGTTTTGGCAGAAGGAGGAGAACAGGGGTGGCTTCTCTGAGAAAGTGCCAGAAGATTGCTCCATGTCCCAGAAAGCCCTTACCAGCCAAGTCCAAGAGAGACACACTACTGGCTGAGGCTGGCTGGACCAGTTAGAGATGGTGGCAACACCTCTGTGATAACACATTTAAGAAGGAAAAAAAGTTATTGTGCAGGTAAAACTGCAGGCATAGAGCAGCTGAGTGAGAGCATGTGAGAGGAACAGCTCTGCAGACTCCAAGGTCAGTGCAGAGGGAGGGGCAGGAGATGCTCCAGGTGCCAGAGCTGAGATTCCCCTGCAGCCCCTGGTGCAGCCATGGAGAGGCAGCTGTGCCCCTGCAGCCCAGGGAGGGACATGGGGATGCAGAGATCCACCTGCAGTCCAGGGAGGAGACCCACACTGGAGCAGGTGGATGCGTGAAAGGAAGCTGTGAACCTGTTAGAGGTCCATGCTGGAACAAGGTCTTGGCAGGGATCTGCAGACCCGTGGACAGAGAAACCCACACTGGAGCAGGGTTCCTGGTAAAACTTGTGGGGGACCACACTGGAGCAGCCTTCCTTGAAGGACTGCACACTGTGGAAGAATGACCTCTCCTGAAGTAGTTTGTGGAAAACTATTTCCCATGGGATGGACTCATGTTGGAGAAGTTCATGAACTATTTCTTATTGGAAAGATGCTGTGATGGAGCAGGGGAAGGATTCCTCTTCCTGAAGAGTGGGAGAAGTCACAGATGATGAACTGACCATAAGCCCCATTCCTTGTCTCCCTGTGTGCTGTTAGTAGGGAACAGGTAGAGCTGGGAAGGAGGGATGGGTGGGTGAAGGTGTTTTTAAAGGTCTTATTTTACTTCTCATTATCCTGCACTGATTTTATTAGTAATAAATTCAATTAATATCTCTAATTCTAGTCTGCTTTGCCTGTGATGGTATTTGGTGACTGATCTCTCCTTGTCTCAAGCCATGAGCCCTTTGATAGATCTTCTCTCCCCCGTCCATTTACAGAGGGGAGTGATAGAGAGGATTTGGTGGGAGCCTGGTGTCTAGCCAGGGTCAACCCACTACATCCAGCCATAGGGATAGGGAGGTAAATCATGTTCAGTGGTTCTAACATATTAGCAGTGTGGAAAGCATGCTGAGCTTTCTGTATATCTTACAGCAGAAGATAGAAAGAAACCAAATGCTGATATACCTCTGAATTCTTCGCATGTTGAAAATAATTTGGTCTCTTCTCTGCACCACACCTACATGCCCTCTCATAAAATCATACGAACTAAGACTCTTGGCTCTCAAAACCTGTATCTACTAGATACAAAAGGTCTTCATTGGAGAAATGAAGCACCAAGATTCTATTCCACACATAAACTTGTGATAGAAGGGCTCCTATTGGTTTTTTTTTCCTGCCTCTAAACATGCTCTGCATTTTCCAAAAGATTTGAAGATACATGGATGAAAAGGAGGAGAAAAAGCATAGTCCAGGGAGAGTTCAGGTAACTCAGTAAACTAAAAACTTTCTGCTAAGAGCAGCTGCTGAGTGATGTCTAACATATGCCATGGCACCAGTGAGCATTACAGAAAGGACTGGCCAACTTATAAATTAATTTCTGAGTTCTTCAATTTTTTAACAAATTTTCTTTGAAGTGCTGATAAGGTGATGGCACTATATACAACCTTGATGATCTAATTCTGGTATTTTGCATTTCTTATGCTTTTGAGTTCAGATCCCTGATTATGGTGGGTCTCTTTTGAGGGAGATAAATAAAAATGCATTGGCATCTGTTCTCTTGCTCTGAATAGGCAGGTGGAAAGTAGCACAAATAGCACAAACATCCCTGCAGAAGTAAATTATCTGGCCACAAGCCATAGGCAAGGTGAAGCATGTACTAGAAAAACTCATTGAAACAAATTCTTTCACCTCCTTCGAACTGTTAAAGGTTAAAGCAAATGCAGTTTCAAGGGAAATAATAGAGTGAAATCGTCCTCATACACTGATGATATCCAAAATAACATTCAAGGGGGAATTTAGGAATTCATGTTCTCAGAGTACAAAGGTAATATGTGGGCAGTATTTTAAAAATATTTCAGAGGAAATCAAAGAATCTATGAAGCTACTGTGAGACCATATTTTCTGAGACATGAAAAATGGTGAGAAGCTTTTTTGTTTTTAGTATGCAGCTCCTCTCAACTACACATTTGAAATGTATGATGAGAACCTTCTTTGAAAGTCAGATAAAAATTGTTAATTGGCTACAAATTACTTTCAACATCAAAGTATGTTAATATAAATTTTTTTTTGGCTTATGCTTTTAAGGTTAAAATTAATACAATACATCCAAACATAATTACTAGTAAAACATAATATTTAATTAGCTATTTAATAAATCATAGCTTGAGGTATGAGTTCATATACACTTTAAAGGTATCGTATCATCACTTCTGAAGTACAAAGACAATGTTAAAAATTACCATGAGCCAACTCTACTTCTATTAACGCTATAGAATATTTTATGCTGTATAAAACTGCAGTGGTGTCAAATATATAACAGACAATTTCAGGAAAGTCTGTTACTTTTGCAAATTGCATTACCTGATCTTTAACAGCACATTTTCTACCTGTATACTAAGGATATGCAAGACATTATTCTGCAGGAGCACAAAGGTGTCGAGAAGAACATAAGGACCTGAGAAGGTGAATGCTAAAAAAATTAGCAAAGATATTTCATCCTCCTCCAGTGTTACTGATATAATTTACTCTCTTTAAAACAGTCATGCTATTTTAGCAAATGGAGGGACTCTTCTCAGGTAAATATAACTGCAGATGAAAGACAAAAAAAAAAATCAAGTTTCATAAATGTAATGGATGAAATCTCATTGAATATTCCTTACTTTCAGAAGTGCAGCTCTGTAGGATCACTAGATTGAAAGTTTGTACCTTTCAAAATTTGGATGTCTTTTTTCTGCTTAACTTAAATACATTAACTTTGCACTTCATCTGAACTTATTAAACTATTGTTAGATCTTGTGGAATATCCACAAAACTGTGGGCTTTATTGATATTGAAAAAGGTTAATTTCAAGCTGTTCTCAAATATGGTATTCAAACATTAGAATAAATGTCTGAAATTCATTCAGAAATTAGAATAAAACTGAAATAATTTGAGAGCTTATTTCCCTAATGTAATAACATTATATTTAAAGTATCTCTTATTAAGTGCCACCACCACTATAACACTTCTGTCTGAATCAGAAATCACATGCAAAAAGACCAAAAGTTTATTTTAAATACTGTGTCTGCCAATTTTTGTTTTATAGGCAAAATGAAATAGAATGTACAGGCACATTGAATTGACAATGTAAAGGCACACAGAATGACCACAATTAAGAAAAGGAGGTGTAAGAATATTTTTTGAAGTAAAACTCCTCACTTGAGGAAATATTCATTACATAAAATTAATCTTTCTATTCTGAGATCAAATGAAAAGCAAATGATTTAAAATCCTGTTTAATGTAAACTTAATGAAGTACTATCAAAAAAAAAAAAAAAAAAGAAAACAAATCACAAGGGTTTTATAAAGTTCAAGAAGTAGCCAAAATATTAAAAGTGCATTTGAAAATTGCCTTCATAACAACCCTATCTTACTGTCCACAATTTTATAAAACATGTATAATTGCAAAGCATTCAGTCATGTACCTGATAATGTATTGTGTAATTTTGTTGCTTGCTAAGCAACATAAGTTATTCTGTTAGATAAGAGATGCATCAAGCTGGGTAATAGTTCTGCTGAAAGTTTCTGCTTTGCAGAGAATGCAGTTATGAAAAACAAAGACGGTCCAGGTGAGGCTTTTATGAACTTGAAAGACAATGTTTTTTCTCAACTTTGTTGTTCCATACACTTGGTCATTTTTCAATTTTCTTTAGTCTTTTCTATGTAAGATATTGTAGTAGTTAAAAATCCAAAATAAATCTAATTTTTATTTATGTCATATAGAGTATTTCTGTGAATGCCTTTTACAGATTGAAAAAAATTTATATGATGTGTCAAGCCACTCCATCCTCTTAGCTTCCATGGAAGAGTTTTAACTCAGAGAAAGTCTCTGAGTGACTCTTCAAATATAAACTGCCCAGAACCCAGCTCATCTATGTCCACAGGATTACATTGCACATCTGACAGGCTGCACTGTCACAATGTGCCAGCAATAATCAATCTTCCCTAGCAGAAAAAGCCAGCCAGAGCCCCTGAAAAGGTTGCACTATCCAATGGCCTCAGCTGCAAAGCCCAGTCTTGCTGTATGGTGGAAATGTGGGAGCAAACATGAGCTGGGCTTCCAGGATGGCTAGTCCTGTCAAGATAGGAACTGTATGAATGGAAATGGAAGCAAGTGTTTCAAATGTAGAACAGGTGTGGAAAAAAAAAACAAACCTGATTGCCTTCCTTTGTCAACAAATTTAATTATTTAATTTTTCCAGATGACCTGGCTTCAGCCAATTCCTATCAAGCAGCTATCAGAGCCCTGAGAGCAGTTATACATCCAAATTGACTGAAGAAGACCCACTGAGGTCCTTTCCACACACCCTGCCCATTGTCAATGAGTTCAGCTGTGGGCACCCTGATCTGGCCTGAACTATTATGTAGATGTTTTAGTTTCCAATCCTGCCTCCCTTCCTGTCTCAAGAGTGATCTTGTAAGGTTTTGTTTTGTTTTGTGTTTTGTGGTTTTTTGTCGTTTTTTTGGGGTTTTTTTTTGTTTTTTCTTTTTGGATGGATCACTTGTATATACATTGCAGATTTGTCTCTAGTTCTGTCTCTTGCTACTTCTAATTTGCTTCCCTAGCTGGAGCCTGAATCTGGTCCATTGCTTGTGCAGCCTGGGGCTTGTCAGGGAACCTGTTACCAGACACTGGTTCTGACTTCCCTGCTTGGATGTTGCAGAACTGTGCAACTTCTTTAGCTATGGCAACATTACACTGAGGTTAAACTTGGATTCTAGTTTGTGATTCCTCTCTGGAACAGCCTTAATCTTGCTGCTCCCTGTAAACAGGTTCAATCTTTATAATGTGTTAGGGTGTCCATCAGCTGTTCTAGACTTGATTTGTATAAGGGAATAAGCTTTCTTAAACATATGTCAAAAAGGATTGTCTTTCACATAACTTCAAGTACTTTCCATCAAGATTTGTTTTACTTGATGGCATGGAAGATATACTATTCACACATTACAGAAAGGGGCAACTATTTAAAAATATCTAATGAATGTAAAACTAATTAATAATGTACTGAAAATAGAAACACTAAACATGTCCTCAGACTCCAGATATCACATGGGCTTCTCCTGTGTACTTGAGGGGAAAAAAAAAGTAAAAACAACACCCAGAAATTTAAAGTAATGGAATAATTTCAAAAAGCGATAGGCCATTTTTCTCTTTTTGAGCAAAAAAAAGAATGCTGAAGAGCATGATATATAGAATATATTAATGTCAAACTCAAAAAGTCACTGTGAGGCCTACATTAGTGATGAGATTTAATACTGTTATTTAAGGTGAAGAAATGATGCACCATATTTTGCTATGTGGAGTACAGTACATATTCAGAATGAAGAGATTTCCCAAGTCTTAACTCTATAATCAATATTAAATAGATACAAACCCTCAAGAGAAACCAATGAGGCAATATTGCCTATCTGCTTAGAGTTCTCAGTAATTGCCTTCACATTTTTGCAGGCATCTAAACAGAAAAGAGTTTTAATGAAGGACATGTTTGAATAAATATGTGGGGGTTTTTTCCAAATAATTCCAAGAAGGGCTTCCATTAAACTAGAAATAAATAGAATACTATTTATTTAGACATACCAGTCATCATGAAAGCTGGAATTATTTGATGCTGAACATTGATGTATTGAGATAGAGTTAACACAAAGATATGGGAGAAAGGATAGACTAGGAATTAATCCAAATGTGAACTGGGAATTACTCTGAAGCATTATGCTACATTAGAATGACTGAACCAGAAGATGGCAATATAGAGGGTCACCACATGATCAAAAATTTAAAAACTTTAAAAATTTATTAATTTAATTTTAAAAATCATACTTCAAACTTCCAAGTTTGACATGTGTGAAGTTCTCTTATAGGCAGTGGAGAGTACTTTGATATGTCATCTGAAAGTGAATTAACTATTTATGAAGAAAAATTAAGTACACCAGGATTTGTTAAAAAGCTAAATTACATACAAACAACAAACACACAAAAATGAGATAAGAATAAATGTGGGGTTTTTAGTTGTACAAAGAGATACAAATCACTGATTCATAATATGTTGTTATGACTGAATTTAAAATCTGTTTTGTAGTAGAAAATATCTCAGGATCATAAACCCTCAGAGACTATGAAAATGTAATTGCTAGGATAGTGATAACATTTTTATAAGTTTAAACAGCCTTTTATTAATTGTTTGTGGTTTATACTCTGAAAAATCAAAAAATATATTCAGTACATGTGGTAATGGATAATATTATGAGATTTCTTTTTTTTAAATTTGCTTCTATGGAATGCTATAATACAATATCTCATTGTGTGATGAAATACAGATTTTTAAAAAATGTTTTCCAGTAATATATACCATTTATATAAGCAAGTCTTCACAGTAAGACTCACAGAATGGTTGAGATTGGAAGTGAGTTCTGAAGATCATTTTGTCCAATCCAATTCAAGCAGGAACACTCTGAGCCAGCTTCACGGAACCATGTGCAGCTGGCTTTTGAATATCTCAAAGGATGGAGACTCCATAACCCCCATGATCAATCTGTGGCAGTGCTCAGTCACCCTCACAGTAATAAAGCATTTCCTGATATTCAGACAGCAGCATCTGTATTTCCCTTTGTGCCCATTGTCTCTGGTTCTGTCACTGAGCACTACTGAAAAGAGCCTGGCTCCATCTTCTGTACATCCTCTGTTCAGGTATTTATATACATTGATAAGATCCCTCTCTGCACATTTCTTCTTCATGCTGAAGAGTTTCAGCTTCCTCAGCCTTTCCTTACAGAAGAAATGCTCCAGACCCTTAATTATCTTTGTGTCTTTACTGTCCTGTATCCAGCGTGCCCCTGTCTCTGTTACTGGGGAGCTCAGTACCATCACTGAGGGAAAGCACAACCTTCCTCGACTTGCTGAAGGCATATCCCTTCTACGAACAAGGGCACACTGCTATCTCGCATTCAACTTGATGTCCAAGAGCCCCAGGCTCTTCCTGCAAAGCTGCACACCAGCTGATCAGCCCATGGTATCCACTGGTGCATGGAGTTATTCCTCTCATTTCTCAGGCCTCTGTTGGTCCCTCTGGATGGCAGCACAATCCTGTGGTGTGTCAGCCACTGCTCCCATCTTTGTGTCTTCTGCAAACTTTCTGAGGGTGCATTTTGCCTCATTGGTCAGATCAGTAATGAAGTTAAAAAGGACTGGATCCTCTGTTGACTCCTGGAGTATACCACTGGTTACTCCTGGAAAGGCTGACTCCATGACAAACATCTTCCTCTGGGCCTGGCCACTCATCCAGTTTTCAGTTCCCCTCACTGTCTATTCATCCAGCCTAAACTTCATCAGCATTTTCACGAGGATCTTGTGGAAGATCACGCAGAAAGCTTTGTGAATTTCCAGGTAGTGAATACACTCTGCTCACCCCTCATTTACAAGCCAGTCATTTCACTTGTTTAACAAGCTAGAAGTTTAACAAGTTGGACAAGTATGATTAACCCTTGCTGAAACCATGCTGATTACTCCAGACAATTTTCTTGTTATCCATAATTTCCAGGATTAACTGCTCCATTCCCTCAATGAGGATCAAGGCAACAGTGAGTTGCTCGAAGTTTTCCAGGACTTCATTTTTGCCCTTCTTGAAAAGTGACATTTGCTTTCCTCCATTCTTTGAGTGCTCCTGCTAATCAATATGATCTATTAAAGTTAAATGGCAGTGACTGTGATGATGTCTACCAGCTCTCACAGAATTGCATAGCCAAAGAAAGGCAACAAAACTGTGAAGGGTCTGGAGTACAAGCCATACTGAGCAGCTGGGAGGGAGCTGGGGTTGTTAAGCAGGTAGAAAGAAGAATGAGAGGGAATATTATTACCCTCTTCAGCTGCTGAAAAGGAAGTTGTAGCAAGGTGGGGATCAGTCTCTGTTACGAAGTTACAAGTGATAGGATGAGAAGATATGGCTTCAAGTTGTGCCAAGGGAGGTTTAGAATAGATATTAGGAATAAAAGTCTTCACTAAAAGGGTGGTCATGCATCGAAATAGGTTGCCCAAGGAAATGGTGAAATTGACACACCTGGAACTGTTCCTAAGGTATGTGGATGGGGCACATGGGGATATGGTTGAGCAGTGAACATAGTGGTGCTATCTTAGCATTTGGGCAAAGTGATCTTAGAGAGTTTTTACAGCTTTAATGACTATAAAACCCTATGATGCTATGATTTGTGGGTGCATCTCAACAGGGCCCATGGGCATACATATATCCAGCTTGCCTAAGTATTTCCTGACATGGGTCTCATCCCATGGTGTGCCTTACTACCTTCAGACTTTTTCTCTGGTCTCCAGTGTAGTGGATTTTTGAAGGACAATCTTACCAGTACAGAATGAGATAAAGGCAGTAGTTATGACCTTAAACTTTTCCATGCCCAATCTCATTAAGAATGGGAGTACATTTTCCTTTCTCTTCCTTTTGCCACCTACATACTCACAGAAACTCTTTTTGATGTCTTTCACATTTCTTGACACACCTAACCTGACCTTTGACCTTCCTAAACTTATTGCTACATGCTCAGATAGTGTCTCTCCATTTCCTGTCAGGTTACCTATCCTTCCTTCCGCTCTCTGTCAGTATTCTTTTTTTTGGGGGGTTGAATTTGGCCAGGAGTTTCTTGATCATCCATATAGAACTCCTGGTATTTTTTATCCACCCTTTGAGACAAATAACTCTTGAGCTTAGAAGTTGTGATAGATTTTCTTAGACCCTTCCCACAAAGGTTTTTTCCCATGTGACTCTTCGAAGCAGATCTTAAACTCCACAGTATTTTCATAGTATCTAGAAGATATCAGGGTGGTTGAAGTTTACTATGAAGTCCAGCAAAGTACAAAATAAGGCTTGGAGTTTAAGCAGCAAGATGGAAATACACTGTGTTAGATTTTGCACAAGTGAGCCAACTACTGTTTCCTTCACTTCTATTCTGACTTACAGTTCTGCAATCATAATGAAATTTAAGTAAATTCAGGGACAATTCTCTGTAATATTGCACATTTATTAATAAATGAGCATGAACAGGAAGTAACATCTTTTATTAAATGTGCAAGCAAATGACCAAGAGATTATATAATCAACCAAAATTGAGGACAACAAATCTGCTAGAGTATATCACATACATAAATGCATAAATAAATATATGTAAATGAAATATGCAAATGAATATAAACATATTTGAAATTAAAAATGTTAGAGACTAAATGTTAAAATTATGTGTAGCTGGCCAGAATGTATAATGAAAAAATAACAGTGAAGTTATAATTGCTTAGTATTTCAGTGGTTTAACTGGGATTTAAAAATCTACCACTACACAGACTCTCTGAATTGGAACAAAAGCCCTCAGCAGCTCAGAAGAAAAAGCTGTAACTTAATGTTTAGTTAGTACAAGTGAAACTGTGCATACTATGCTATTTATTTTTGCCGTTGTATTGATACCACAGATTGTCAATAGAGAACCATTTGGAGCATTAGTTGCTTGTTCTTGATGATATAGACTAAAAGCTGAAAATGCAATACTTTGGTATTACTATATTCAAAATTATTTTATGTCTCCCACATGTAGTCTGAATATTACTATTATTCACATAAAACAAAAATTGGTGCAAAAAAAAAAATCATAGTGTCAGGTTGTGTAGGATTTATCTAATGCAGTGCAGAAATCTACAGCGCATCTCTTCCTAGAAAAGATGTCTAGGACAGACAGATGACCTATCTCTCTCCAGTGTATAGAAGAGGAGTCAGAACAACTTCCTCAAATATAGCTGATTATATTCTATACATGCAAAGAGATGATACTGCTGATCCCATTCCTCTTCAAGCTTACATTTTCCTGTTCTGTATCAAAACATTTATCAGCCTGTGTAAGACTGAAGCCATAACATGTAAGACTGGGTAAGTGTGAAATTAAAATAATGCATTTAAAATTGTGTTTTGGAACTTCATCGATTTTTCCCCAACAGAATCAAAGCTAATATTCATAATTTTACATTTAGTGGAGGGAAGGTCACTGGGGAACTGTTAGGATGAACAACCTAAGAATTTAAATGCTAATTAAGTTAAAACTCCTGTGTATGCATATTTATATTTATATATAATTGTAATTAAACAGTCACATAAACATTGCTTACATAAAGTGGGACAATCACTTCTGTAATACAAGGCACTTCAAAAGAACAAAACTTACCTTTGAACCCAGCAGTACAATGACAAGAAAAGTGGCCACTTAAATCCATACAAGTAGCTCCATTTTTGCAAGGTGAACTTGAGCATTCATTAATTTCAACTTCACAGAAGGGTCCTTCATATCCAGGCACACAGTAGCAGCTGTAATTATACAAGTGGTCCTGGCAGAATCCATACTGAGAGCACTGGTTTCCAATGCAGTTGTCTATATCAAGTTCACAAAATGTGCCAGTGTAACCAAGAGGACATAGGCACCTGTTATTGAAATAAGAGAAGGGAAGCAGGGGGGAATCCAACTAAATCACTAGTCTGGAATATATAGGTCAATAATCACTTAATAAGGTTAACAATACTCTCCCTTTGAATTACTCACAAATGAATCACAATTTTTTTCAATCTTCTTTCTTTACCTTTAATTAGTCACTAAGTAACTTCATTTCACATGCACTGCTAGCAATAATTAAATTAAAATCTTAGCTATTTACATATGACCAACTAGGAGCTATATTAATATTAAGCTTCAAAGGAAAATATTGAAAGAGAAAACTCTTATAAATATGAGTATTATGCATTTTAATGGGTTTTTCTGAAAAAAAAGGCTATTTGCTACAATATCTCTAGGAAGAAACAATATTACAACTTGTTTGGATATAAAATGAGTATAAAAATGCTTTATCTTTAGCAACAAAAGTTAAAATTTCTGTCTAACCAAAAAAAAGTAATCTATAGAATTCTATATTGTTCATTATATTTTATAGAAATTGTTCTGAGTATTTTTTCCCCAAAATTTAGACAGACATCTAAGTTTTATAAGGTTGGAGATGAATTTTTCATGTTACCCTTTCTACATGTTTGTTTTCTTTTTCTGTGTGAATGAAAACAAATCTGGATTATCTTATAGCTGACCCACATCTCATAAAATTAGAAAATTCCTTGTACTTAGCAATATATTCTTTGATTGATCCTTTCCTTATCATGTCCAGCTGTCTTCTCACACAGGAGGTAATTTTACAATAATACATATTCTTGACCCATAGAGATGTTATCCAGAAGATGGAAAGGACTAACAAGTTAAAGAAGCCTTGATTATAGTAATTTTCTCTACCGAACCATCTGGGAGAAGGAGTACTTTCCCCTTTATTTTTAACAGAAGTGAATGCTCATGTGGCTCTTTGCTTCTGTCCTTGCTTACCGTGCCTGCATTTTTTTATAGTAGACATATGGAAACTAAATCAGGAGCTGTGTCTTGGAGTACAGCAAATGGACAGCAACTGCAAATGGGTTTTTAGTTCATGGACCAAAATAGAGCTCGGTTGAAGTAAGCCCTCCATATCTCATTTAGTGTGGTTGTGAGCTCTCATCACCATCATTTTTGCTCTATAGATGCATTGGTATTGCAGTAATGACTCAAGTATATATAGCTGTTGTATCCTCTCTTCCAGCCTCAGTCACTTCTCAGCAATCAAGAAATCTTTGCCTTCTCTTGAGAGCTTCAGCTGATTCTGTTTCTCATTTTTAAAGGAGTGGAGTACACAAAAATAATATCATACAGTTACTTTACTGTGCTTGTTTTAGATGGGGTAGAGATAATCTCCTTCACAGTGGGTAGTACTCATATTCTTTTGGTTTTAATGCACTGTTTTGGATTTATGCTGGAAACAGGGTTGATAATACAGAGATGTTTTTGTTATTGCTGAGCAGGGCTTGCACAGAGCTGAGGCCTTTTCTGCTTTTCGCATTGCCAGCCTGGTGAGGAAGTTGGGTGTGCATGGGAGGCTGGGAGGAGACACAACCAGGACAGGTGACCCAAACTGACCAAAGGGATACTCCTGAATATGTGACATCATGCTCAGTATATAAAGCAGAGGGAAGAAGGAAAAAGTGAGGGACATTTTGACTCTTGACACTTTTCTTCCCAAGTACCTGTTATGTATGATGGGGCACTGCTCTTCTGGATACGGCTAAACACCTGCCTGACCATGGGAAACAGTGAACTCATCCCTTGTTTTGCTTTGCTTGTCTGCATTGCTTTTGCATTTCTTCTTAAACTGCCTTTATCTCAACTCATGAGTTTTCTAACTTTTACTTTCCAATTCTCTTCCCCATCTTGCTGGTGAGGGAGTGAGGGAGTGACTGCGTTAGGCTTGGCTGCAGGTGGCATTAGACAATTACATTTATAGCTAAACAAAACTTTGACTTGCATAAAATTTCATTATGCATAAACATTAAAAGCAGGTGTGCTTTTAGTTACCTTTAGTTGCACATTTTCTGAATCTACCTACAATAGGGTAAACAACCAGTCATATTAATCTTTTTGGTGCAGTCAATCACTTTATATCTTTATTTTTTTTTACAATAACAATTAGTGTGTGCACTGTGAAAATGCAACTATTCAATCATTCTTTGAAAATGTGGCTATTATAGTTAGCATTGGATGGAAAATTTAACTTGAAGCTCTCCTTAACAATAATGGGAGGATGAAGAATTTTCTGTCATTTCCTGACCATTACTAGTTGGATAACTTATCGTCAGAGGCCACAGAAGAGCTACACAGAAAAAGATGTGATGTAGAAACTTCTAGTTTTGATTTCATAATTCTGATTCCATGCTACAAGCAATGATGTCATTAATATCTTATTTTGCAAGGCTCTGGTGTCGGAAGAAATTGAAAACAGCTAACAATGAAATGCACTTTGTTTTTCCTGGTGAAATTATATCTGGATGTACTTTGATTTAGTATGGGTCATCTCCTGCAACAGTGTAATTAAGTGTTGTACTATGAGTAGTAGTATTATCGTTAAATTTTTAATATAAACCAATTTCTTATTATTATCTTCAGCAGTACTAAAATACTGAGCATGATATCAAAAGCTTTGAGGCACGGATTGATTTTCAGTCTTATTTGCTTCAAAGCGTAAATGCTTCTCTACAATAAATAAAAAAATAAATTTTTTCACAGACATATACAGTACCAGAATTTCCATTTGTAATTATATTTCTAGCTCAGGGAACTTGTATTTCGCCCTTATCAGAGGGACGATCTGGCTGTGCAGTGGCATCTCAGCACAGAGGCTCAGCCTCTCCATGGTCTGTCTGGGTGTCACTCCCTGTGCTGGAGTCAGTAACTGCTCCAGATGCAGCTCTGGGATGGCCCCTCTGCTGAGTGTGTGTGTGTGATCTCCCAGAGAAACCAGAAGATGTTAACGACATCTCCCCAGCCTCTTTCTTAAGGGGGACAAAATGTCAGCCTTACAAAATGGGGCAACAGTGAAAGCAGAAGCATGGCACCAGAGAACAGCACATGAAAAGGTTTGGTGTTAGCATTAATAGGAATAACATTACTTTCTTAGCTTCACATATGTCCTCTTTCATCCACAGAAAGATTTTAAGGGTAAGAGGTGCTAAGAGAGAAAACAAATATCTCAATGCTTTTGCTGCAAACATGGATTTTAGTAATGAGTAGCAAACAGAAGTAATTTTAGGATTACTGTGCTCCTACACATATCATGCAGATGATATGTGTATGCTATTACTCCAGAGCCCAAACATAGTTAAAGCTGCACGACAATTTACTACGCTTGCAAAATAAATGTTAAGTGGAGATGCAAAGACAGGCATGGAATTTAGTCTAAGAAGGAATGTGTTGCTAAAATGAGAATGGCTATGGCATAGATGCAAAGTGTTGCTACCAATTTTTTATCACTAAGGGTCTTGAATAGCAGATGTAAGGGTAAGTCAGCTGGTTCTGGTTAGTCCAGGCAGTACAGCTGTCAAGCTGTCGCCATAGACTGCCTGCACTAAAGATGTAATGGACTTGTGTCATTGAGTAAATAACCATGTACATCAAATGAATCTTGAAAATGACTGCAAGAAGCCTAAGACCAGACTGAAGATGCTAACCTGTGCTAGGAGATGACCTAGCTATTTTCTGTATTGATAAAAGAGGCATATAGGAGCACTCATGACTGGAATTAGCAAAGACTTCCCAGAATCCCTCTACTTTGTTTTCCTAAGATTTTTCATTCTTATTTATATATATATGTTTATTAGTATTAATCCAAGCATATTAGCTGCAATTATTCAGTATTAATCATCTCTTTTTGCCATTGAAATGTGAACTGTACACACATAAGTGTTTGAAAAGGTTATTTAGTTTCACTTTGACTTTTATATGCATCTCTATTCTCTGTAAAAAAGCTGTTGCATAACTTATTGTAGAGGTATTCCCTATGAAATTGTGACATAAATTCACTGATCTTCTGGAGTTGTGGAAAAGTGAGAAAAAGTATTTCTTCACTTTCTCTAGTGGAAGAAGCCTATTATTGCTGCAGAAAACTATGTATATCACAGTACTAACTTTATATGGCCCTGTCAGCTAGGTCCTGCAGTCAAATTGCATATATAGGATAAGATGAATAAAACTGTAAAAAAACAATTAGATATAAAGAAATAATCTAATCAAACAGCTCAAATTACCCATCTGGAAGAAAACAGAAAAAAATCAAGGATTAATAAAATAATAGAAGCTTTAAATTTTGTGATACACAGAAATTATCTAAATTATGTTTACTTTTCACAATCTTGCTGGCATCATGCAAAGAACTGTTTCATATTCTAAAGCATTTTACTCAGCAATGTGTCACTTTACTCTTTTGTACTGAGATTAATTAATTAATTAATTGTATGCACTGAAATTTATATACTAAATACTGAAGAATGTGTTGGCAATTCAAGATTTACCATACACCAAACCTAATTTCTTAATGAGACATTTTCCTGCATAAAAACTAATGAAATGCTGAAATCAGAGTTATAGCTATTGACTAAGATATATTAGTTCATCATGACCTTTTAAAGAGTGGTTAATCCTATAATACAGCTTCTCCAAAATTTTTAATCTAACAGTTCTTAGTCGTTCTTGCTGGGCTTTCCTGGGGTTGTGAGAAATGTAGGACTTCATCTGAGCACACTGGACTGAAGAAATGGAAACAAGACAGGTAATGGAAACTAAACCAAGTTTTAAATTGTTTCTTTTAACTCTGTTGTTCCTTTCCACTCTGTTATTCCTTTCCAGTGAATAGAAAATAGTAAAGTATCTTCTGTTATTTCCTTTTTTCAGTTAGGATCGTGATTGTTCAAAATGTAATATTGAAAGGAAAAAATTTACAAGTGTGAAGAAAACAGAGTAATAAATTTCCCCCTTGGATTTCAAAAACAGGAGGTTGTAGTCCTTGAAGATCTCTTTCACTTTATTATTTATTAAATGCTTCTCATTGAGCCATATTAAATCAGTTCTCTCTCTTCTCCTACATAGAACATAATCAAAGAATACAGGTTCTTTAGAAGGGAAAGATTATTATTATTATGTAGAAACATTGTCTATTTACTGTGGTAATGAATCTTATCTGTCATTTTTTCTCTCAAGTATATATAACCAAAGGTCAAGGGATCCTTTTGGCATGTGGATGCAATTAGTCATGGTATCTTCCAGATTCATATTGACAGCTACACCATCAACCCAGTGGCAAGAGCAGTAATTCTTTGAAGTTATAATTTTAAATACATGCTGGCTGACTTTCTGCATGATATCACAAACAGCACAGACTCAGCTGGTAGTGCAACAATTAATTTGAATTAATTACAGGTTTTGTGTCACTGTGATTAGGGCCACTTTAGTTGTGAGAAAAGGCTCACTAAACCAAAGGAGTAAAACTCTTAAGACTTCTTACTGTAATTATGAGGATCTTAATATGCAACCTTGCTGAGAATTACACTATATAAAGTTTAAAACTCCCCCTCATTCACTTAGAGCAATTTCCCAATCTGAACTCAAACTAAATTCTTTGCATATATAAAATATACTTCTATGTGACACTACAATACAGAACAATAATTTCAAAATGGGGGGAGAAATAAAACATGCCATGGTAAGGAGACAAAAAGTTAGAAACATTTCATTCAGTTGACAGATTATTTCCCATCTAGAAAAGGAATGATGGCTTGCAAAATATGAGATCTTAAAAGAGGGAGACAGTCTTGAATCAAAGCTGGATATTTTCTATGATTTCCTTGTATTAGCATTACTATATCAAGCTACAACTGGAAAAACCCATTATGACCAAAATTTAATAATTTAAAATTTAAGATCTCTTAACTAGGAGAAAAGTCTAGAGTTTTATAATAACTATTTGTAAATAAAATCTAATATATATATAATTCTGACAGATCTTTATCTTTTGCACTCATTAGGAGAGGTTTTGAATGGCTGTAATAGCTCAAATGGCTGAAAAAATGGATCTCTGTAGGGTTCTTAATGGCACTTATATATTTGATTCTCCATATATTTGGCTGACAGTTTTCTTATGTCTTCCCGAAACCACTACATCAAATATAGCTCTTGATAAGTACCTTAATAAAAAATTATACCCATTTTAGAACAGAAATGCAATTACAAGTCTTTAGAAAAGGTAGGTGCACTTACATTCAGCATTACCTCTTGTATTCTTTTTTTTTTTAGTCATGTATTGGAAAGGGGATTTTTTTTGTTTGTTTCACTTGATAACAATAACAGGAAACATCATTATTTTAAAAGCAGGCATAGTTCAGTTATTTTTAAAAATGCTTCTCTGTCATTGAGAAACAACCATGCTCTTTCAACTGAGCAGGTATTAAACAGTAAATATGCTACTCTTTGTCTTGACAAAATAACCAGTTGTGTTCTTTTGGGGTCAAGTTCTCTGCTAACAAAACTGACCATCTGAGATTCAGATCTTGATGGTATGTTTTCCTCTTTCTTAGATAAACAGACTGATCTGTCAATTTAATTTGTCTTTCCAAGACTGAAAAAGTAAGAATTAAGTGTTTTCTGTCAGTAAACTAAGTATGGATTAGCAAGTTAAAATCAAAAGTTCTTTATTACCAGATATCTGCAAAACTATTAATTTCTCGGTAAATGCTAGTGGATGTTGTAATGTAAACATGGCTTTGTATTTCTATCAGAATTATTCTCCTGATAAAGAAAGGAAAACCACAGATTTAATAGTTAAATAAAGTACCAAAATATGGTCCAGTAACTTGATACAAGAGTTGATTGCAAGGTGGAATAAAGGAAGGATGTTTACTTTGTAAGGATTCTTTGACAAAAACTCCTTTAATTCTAATATACTGAGAATCAATAATTTTTCTCCATTTGTGTGCCTATTTGGTGATTTCAGAAGATACTTTAAAAACAGAAGTGAAGTTGAAGAAATCTTTTATTGCTTCTATTTTTATTTTATCCCCTTTTGCAAACTTTTCTAAGTAGAAACACTAAAGCATATTGATTACAGTGCTTCTAAGTAGGGCACGGCTCAGCATAGAATAATGCCTTTCAAAATACATTTACAGATATTATGGAGAAGTTTTGTTGTTTTTTTTTTATTCTGGATTTTTAGGAGGAAAAATAAATAATTCAAATCTGATAAGAACAGCTGAACTCTGTCTATTGAAGGAAACATTTCTCATTTATTTTTTTACTATATTTTATAAAATCTCATTTTTAAATATATACAGCATGTTACAGCTCACTAAGGAGAAAAAATACTTTTTTTCAATAACTGAAATGATATAAATTATCATTCAAATTTTAATAAGGCACTCTGTGACAGAGTCCAGGCTCAGAAAGTGTTTACCATTTAATTAAATAGATTATTTGTTTATGTGAGATTCTGCATAGTTGGTTTAACTTATCTGACCAGCAAAGAGGAATATTTATGGTTTCTTCCTGCACCACTTCAGAAGATACAGTTTTACTGAATGCACATCCTTATTGAAAATCAGTATTCCATGGCATTTTTTGGATATGAAAATTATATTACTGCATTAGCAACACCCTTTATAATTGTTTCTGATAGTCAAAATAACTTCGTATGGCATACAACCCTTGTAAGCTTGTAGAGAAAGAAGCATGTTAGTACCTGTATTTATTAATTCCATCTTCACATGTGGCTCCATGTTGGCACTGGTTTGTCTCACAGTCATTAATATTCTCAAGGCATGTGTTTCCAGTCCATCCAAGAGCACAGACACAGTGAGATCTCTGATTTTCTTCATCATAGTAGCAACTACCTCCATTTGCACATACCTGAAGATGAGAATTACAAATACTCTGTATTGGGTTTGTGTGGTCAGGTTCTGTTAGGATGTGTGGGGGCAGGGGGTGCTATAGAAGTGATTTCTCTTTTTCTCTTTTTTTCTGCCAGAAGCTGCTCTCATGCCTGACAGATGCCAGCCAGCTCCAGGATGGACACACTGCTGGCCAAGGTCAAACCCATCAGAGGTGGTGGTAGAGCCTTGGGGTAACAGAGTTAAGAAGAGGGAAAAAGCTTATTTCACAGAAGTAATTGCAGCCAGAGAAGAGCAGAGTGAGAACACGTGAGAGGAACAGCTCTGCAGATGCCAAGGTCAGTGCAGAGGGAGGGGCAGGAGATGCTCCAGGTGCCAGAGCTGAGATTCCCCTGCAGCCCCTGGTGCAGCCATGGAGAGGCAGCTGTGCCCCTGCAGCCCAGGGAGGGACATGGGGATGCAGAGATCCACCTGCAGTCCAGGGAGGAGACCCACACTGGAGCAGGTGGATGCTCAGAAGAAGGTTGTGACCCTGTGGGAGACCCATGGTGGAGCAGCCTGTTCTTGAAGGACTGCATCCTGTGGAAGAGACCCACAGTGTAACAGATCAGGAGAAACTGTAGCCCTTGTGAAGGGCTCACACTGGAAAAGTTTGTGGAGGACTGTCTCCCATGGGAAAGGAACCTACTATGGGGCAGGGGAAGGACTCCTCTCCCTAAGGGAGAGCAAAATCAATGTTATGAACTGATCACAGCTCCCAAGCCTCATAACCCTGCACCACTGTAGGGAAGAGGAGGTAGAAAATTTGGAATAAAATTAAACCCAGGAAGGAGGTTCAGAAGGGGGGAAGGTGCTTTTAAGATTTGTTTTACTTCTAATGATTCTGCTCTGATTTTGTTAGCTATAAATTCAACTAATTTCCCCAATTGAAATCTATTTTGCCTGTGATAGTAATCATTAAGTGATCTCTCCCTGCCCTTATCTCAACTCAAAATCAGTTTTCTCTCCCCTGTCCAATTGCAGAAGGCACTGATGGAGTGGCTTTGATGGGCACCTGGCATCTAGCCTGGGTCAATCCTCCACATACACAAGGAGATTTTTCTTTACATCTTGTATTTTTTCCCCAACAGTTTAATAGAAAAAGCCATTAGTAATAAATATGGTTATTTAATCTTTTTATGTTGTAATATTAAAAAAGATTAATCACCAAGAACATAAAATACTGAATGTTATTAAATCAATATGTCAATTTATTGTTTAGTCGTTAAAAAACATTTCTGTTTTAATTTAACAGCATCATTTTTACAACTGCCCTTAAAATGTGCTTGTTTTAGGAGGGACAGTAGTGAACTAGACTGTTATTTTTCCATTGCAAGAGTAGAGCAACTGTTCCTGTGCTGTATAATTTAGCTTAATATGTGGCTATCAGGAAAATATTGAGTTTTTTACATTTTAATTATAATGGTGATTCAATCTATCCTTGAATCTTTTATATGTTTATAAATTACATCTATGCTGTGGGAAAATCAGAAGCTGCTTTATGTTCAATCTGCAGATGTTGAAAGATTGGTAAATTTAGACTGGAACAGCATTTTCCCTTTTAGTTTTTAATTGTTAATATTACTTACTAAACCAGTATTTTCTGGATTCTTAAAAAAATAAAAAAAGTTATAAGTCTGAATTAATGCTCGTTTCCTCATTTTACTTTCAGGTTCCATTTTCATTTCCATGAAAGTTTTGCCAGTATGAAGACAGATAGCTACATATTCATTTCAAAGCAATTAAGGACCCTCCTTCTAATCAATTGATTTTTAAAGAAAATGGTGTCTTGAAGATGAGTTAATGCACTAGTACTTCAGTATGATTGAGTCTGAATCTCTTTGTAATGTCATTAAGATTTGTAATAATAACAGTCCTTGGCAGAAATATTCTAATATTCATTTGTCTTTGATTAAGTTTTAAATTGACCTTAAAATGAAGAGATTTTTGTTATGCTCCCTGTACTGAATTTTAGACTTACCTTGGATACTTATTCAATATAACAACATCTCAAAGAAAAATGCAGTCCAACATAAATGCAAAAAACTCCCCTGTGTGTGGTATGGGAATTGTTATCTCCTTTTTTGTTGTTATTTTAATGTGTTTTCTTACTTTTGTATTTATATGTTTTTGCTGGATTTTGTCCTGAAGCTTACTTACTATTTGCTCAAAACTCAAATTGGTCAAATAAGCTTATAATCAAGAAAACCATCCAGAAAACTTTAGGTGATTAAGACAAATATTTCAATATTGCCACAACATTATGTTTAATTTATTCTTATGTCACTTTGATACTTTATACTGTGAAGAAAGGTGCTACCCTTTAAGATGTTAGTGCAATCTAAAGATTTAAATTGAAATGAAAGCTACAGAATGTGTTTAAGCACAAATCCTATATTTCAACATACCATACACAGGTCTATTCTCGTCAGTCTGACCATCATACTTCTGTCTAGAGCAGGTACTTTAATACAAATCTGCCTTTTTATGTAGTCATGATAAAATGTAAGAATCCTTTTCTTCCAAAATCAACCAGGAGATTTTATTTCAGCTAGGAAATATAATTAGGCCTTAGAGGATTTTATTCTTCTCCTATCTTTCCTTTGCAGGAATTGAGGGATACAACCCTACTATATGTATGTCTCTTCTCTAAGTATCATGTGTTGTCAAATGCTTGAGATAAAACAGCAGTCATTATTTCCAGCCTTTCTTTCATCTTACATTTCATGCAATTCTCTGCAGTTGGAATGAAACTGCATTTTACATATACTAAAAAAAAAAAAAATACACACATATGTATATTTTCCCCCAAGAATATAATTTGACTATAGTCTTCAGGTTTTATTACTGCAAAGTTAATTGAACCTGAGTATTCAATTTTTTCCAGAACTGCAATTTTATTTAATCTGCCCTATATTCTTTCCTAGACTGGTGGTACACTAAGCAAGTAGATAAAATGTTTGTCTTAAAAATATTGAAAACAGAAATTGCCTTAATTTTACAGATTAGGAAACTTTGTAGAGTTACACAGAATGTAAGGACCAGAACAAATATGGAAGTGGCAGCTCCTCTAAACACTAAATATATATTGTGTATATAGATACTTCCATTGAAAAGGTTGGAACTATAGTCTTGAATGCAAGTGCAATATGGGATCTTGGCTCATAAAAAGAGAAAACTTTCAAGCAAAATATGCGAGTGGAGTTCAATAAACTTCAGTATTATAAAGCTGTAGATAGACACTGAGTGGGACTTTCAGATATGGTTTATTTCCTAATTCATATGGGAATTATTTTTGACAAATCAAGTTGATGCCTGTTTACATCTTAAAAGTGAAAAGAGAATGAAAAATAATTGAAAAGTACTTTTTAATTCCTATGCTTACTTTTAAAAAACAATTACTATATGTCAACATCTTGCAGTTCCCATAGTTTATGGTTATGCTTTCAAATTTTTCATAGTAAGAGTTAAAGGAAATAATTTTTAAACAGAATTTTGAGAAAGAAGTCTTTTAAGGCAAGCAATAAAATTCTTTAGTAATATGTAGCTGTAGCCACTAAAAATAATCACACATAGAATCAGAACTAAGGCTGGAAAAGATTTTCAAGATCACTGAGTCCACCCCTTGATCAAACACCACTATGTCAGATAAACTGTTACATTAAGTCTTACATGCAGCTGTTTCTTGAAGACTTCCAGGGATAGTGGCTCTACCACCTCCCTGGGCAGTCTATTCCAAAATTTAACAGCTGTTTCTGTGAAGAAATTCTTCCTGATATCCAACCTGAACCTCCCCTGGCACAGCTGGAGACTATGTCCTCTTGTCCTGTCACTGGTTTCCTGGGAGAAGAGTCTGACCACCAGCTGGCTCCAGCCTCCCTTATGTAGTTGTAGAGAGTGAGAAGGTCTCCCCTGAGATTCTTTCTCCAGTCCAAGCAACCCCACCTCCCTCAGCTGCCCCATAAGACTTACATTCCAGACCCTTCACCAGCTCCATTGCCTTTTTCTGGACACGCTCCTACACCTCAAGAATATCTTTCATGAAGTCAAGGGCCCAGAATGTCTTAGGATGCCTCCTCATTTGTGATTGTTTGGGTCACAAGTGGAGTTTCAAGGTATGTAAACTATTCAGGGATGTGGTACATCCATCACTGGAGGTATTCAAAATGTGATTTATAATCTAACCAAGCCTTTCTTTTCCATGAAAGGTTGGACTAGATGGTCTTATAAGATCTCTTCCAACCTGGGCTGTTCTGTGATTGTTACCTAGGCCTATCATGTTGCACTCCAATTATTTGTTATTATGAGTGATCTTACCAATTCTCTATGATCTCCTGTTAATAAAAGTATTAAATTATGCAGAATTCATTGAGTATTCAAATGGACAAAAGAGATACTTTAACACAAAGTGGCTAAATTTGATCCTGTTGGAAGTCAATAATTTAAAGATGAAAAAATTTTGATTTATTCAGAGTTCTTTCGTAATTCTTGATCTAGAGCAAGAAGGCATTATCCTAATTACAAAGTTAAGATTAGATTTTGAAGTTTTAAGGAAGATATCCACTGTCTTAATTTATTCTCTTTAATTTTTTTTAATATTTGTTTGGAAAAAAAAAAAAGGAAATTAAAGACAATGGTAGTGTAGTGTTGGGCTGGGAAAGAAAAGAAACAAACCCTAATGCATTAATATCATTATGTATTTATACAGAGAGAAAAGAGCCAAAATTAATTACATCTAGTTTTTGTTCATTGAGAAAATATTGCAAATAGTAGCATTCTTTTTGATCTATTTTGCTGAATACACAAGGTCAACTAGTTCAGCATAACTGAGGTACTATTGGAAATGTAAAATAATTGAAATGATGCAAAAATATATACTTATTTTATATCCACATCAAATAAATTAAGAATTAAATGCTGAGTAATTAAATTGATTGATTAATACTAATCTTTAATTTGAAATGATTGCTTACACTATTTCAGAAATGTACTAAAATATTTGTTTGAATACAGCCTTTGTTTTTTCAAATAAGGAAATTATATCATTTTAATGATCGGTAAAACTCAAGTATATAAATGCATAATTTTATTTTCTATTATTTTTCCCATTAGAAAATCTACTTATTATTCACATTATGACCAAATCAAGCATCTCATACTGTGACTGTATATTGGTACAGTGGTATGGATATATAGATTTCATATATTTTTTTTTCCCATGTGACATTTATGATAGTCTATGAAAAGTTTGTATTAATAAATTAAATATGTCTGAGGGTATTTAAGTGAATATTACAGAAAAATATTTTACTAGGTCCCATCAGCATCCTTGGTACACCATCACTTCCCATACTAACTAGCCATAATGATGATTGCACCACTATAATGCTAGGCCATGTACAATTTACTTGCACTCAGTATGACACTTTAAATCATAAAAATGTTAAAATTTACCAGATGCTGAACAATTTAAGTATAAACCTTTGAGCCAGTGAGTTTTTCAGTGCTATATTTCATATTCACTATTAAGTGTCTACTCATGGACTTCAAGGTGACATAAATATTGATTGTTCTTTGTAAATATGTTGCCTACTATGCATAGTAAATTTTTATGGTGCATATATTTCAATAAAAGAATTGATAAACCCTGTAAAACACTCATTATCATGTTTGTGTAGTTGTTTGGATGGCTATATAGCATTATGTACAGAGCTTTTATAATAACTAACATAATAAAAAAGTGCAACAGTATTTTAGTTTAACCCATACCAAAATCTTATAATCCACCCTGATATGAATGAATCCTGCCCAAATTTAATTTAAAAGGTCATAAAGAATTGTGAGAAGGATACAACACATAAATTTCTTCTAGAAAACTCTGAAAGTGCAAAAGTAGTATTCATTTCCATACTCTGTGAGCATTGAAAAGCAACTTGAGAGGTGAATTTAGGTCTTTTTTATAACTGCATTCATCTCCCATTGAAGAGTAATTAGTCTTGCCTTTTTGTTGTTGAATGCATTTTATATTTTTGTTTGTAATGGAAAATAAACTTTTGTGATTCTTTCTGTGCATTGCTGTACTATCAGCCTTCTGTCTGGTAACTTTTAAACATATCAAAGATCGCAAAGAGATTCTGACTACAGTTTTTTAAGTTTCATAACATAGCAGCAGCAAGTAGGGGCAGAAGGAGACATCAGTGACAAAATCTATAAAGAACAAGAAAGGCAGAGCTCAGACATGACATGGTTTGTTGAACAATGACCAGACTAGTCAGATCATGCACTTTTACATGCATTTGTTACTCAGGAAGAAGGCATATTAGCTTGAGAATGTATAGAGGATGAGTCCTATATTTAGGAAACCCGTGCAAAATGAGGCTTCATCAGCTCACTGCTATTAGAATAAGTTGTTTGATTTCCCAAAAAACGCTGGGGGGAATATATTGCTTTATCCTACCTCTGTGTTTCCAATACATGGTGATAAACATGTATAATTAAATCCATGAGATTTATCCATACACAGTGTTCCTGGGGCACAGCTTATATTGTTGAATAAGCAGGCATCAATATCGAGTTCACATCTTTCACCTTCAAAACCTGCACCACAAAGAGAATGTTTAATCACAGTTCATTCAGAATATTGACATTATGTCTGTTCAGGGTGTTAGCAGTTAACACCACTCTACTAGAGTTATTTGGCAGTTTTATTTCCTGAACAAATAGAAAAAGTGCTTTTCTTCATAAAAATGTTCACTGCATTTGTTGAGATACATTGCTATTTTTATGTCACTATTTCTTAACATAAATATTTGGAGGACATTTTATTTACTTTGTTAGAAAAGGGAATAAATTTCCAATGGCTCACCTATAGGGCAAGTGCACTTAAAACGATCTTCAAAGTCAATACACGTTCCTCCATTTTCACATGAATTGGAATGACAGTTGTCAATTTGCACCTCACAGAATTCACCTGAGGTAGGAAAAAAAGGGTCCTGAAAAGTTTTGGCATTAATATCACATTCTTAAGTAAACACCATAAGTCATAATAATATTGATAGAATAACTTTCTTTAAATAAGGTCTCTGGAATATTGGTTAAAGATCTTGTATATGTTTCAGACTCTTTCGCTCCACTTATATATAAAACATAGATCTCAGTGTTTTATAAAAAAGGTCAAACAAAAAATACTTTTTCAGCATTTGAAACAATTTAGGATGAATCCAAAAGGGGATACAGAGATGAAGATGGTGGATTTTCCTTGGAAATAATTAACTGAAACAGAAGTAAAAGTATTTTCTTCTTTTTCCTGTTTCATGAGTCAACCCTGATATCTACTCAAGACTTTTGAATCTATTATATACATATTTAATTATGCATTTTTTGAGCTCTGTTTTGGCTAGGAAAAGGCTAGTCCACATTTATCTGAGGTAACCTTTAGTGTGATTCACTGAACAACTTGCTTATTTAGCTGAAAACTGCTTTTAGCCCAGCAGGAAGAAATAAACTTGTAACTAGACAGTTCTAAAAAAATGTACTGAAGAGAAATATGTCTCTGGCAATGTGATATGAATCAATAGGAAAGACCATCAGGTTTACTATTTGTCTTGGAAAACAAGTAGATTTGACAAAAACAAAGCGCTTTCACTTTTTATTCTTTTTGATACTGAAAACAATTTAATGAATTCTGTGTATACATGCTTGATTTTTTTTCTTTTTCTTTATATACTTTGTTTCATTTTCCTTGTTTTGTTTGTGCTTTTTTTGTTTGTGTTTTTTGTTTGTTTTTTTTTTGTTTTATTTTGGGGTTTTTTAAATTATTTTTTTTCAGCAGGAGTTCTGGGTGGGGCAGGGGCATGGGGATTGGGGGGCCAGTTTCCAAATTTAGAAGGATAAAGAATAGTGTAAATTACTGATGTTTTTACTACCAATTTGTTTAAAATCAGTGTTACTTTATGGCTTAAGCAGAAAACATAGAAGGGTCATACAGGAGAAAAATGTTTGGGAGGAGTATACAAGAAATGTGGATAATTTATTTGCAGACAACATGTCCTGTAAAATTTTGAGTGAGAAGTTAGTATTTTATTTGAAATTCTTCATATGTAAAAAAAAAAAAAAATCATTTAAATAACAACATTGTTTTAAAATTTTTAATCATATGTTCTTTTGATCTAAATCTAGAGCCACCAGGAAAACACAAAAATTAATAGGCTAAAATTTGGTAAGAAAATTACTATGTCTCTCTTCAGTGTTTTCTATCAATTTAATTCACTTTTAGTACGCTGGAATGGAGTGCCAAATTTACATCTAAAGACTGCTTCTTATGGACTTCTGTAAATGCAAACAGGAATATGCTGTGATTTGGTGGCCAAAAATCTCTATTTTTTGCCAACAGGTGCTAAACCACAAGTGCAATCTGATGCTTTCCAAAGAGGTTGACCAGCATGCTTTCAAGGATTTTTAATGCTTATTCTATCCTTTCAGTACTCAGTTAAATATCACACACTGATAGCATCCATTAAATTTTTAACAGCCAAGATTTTTTTCCTCTATGTTATAAAGCTTACTGAGTTAAAAACGTTTTAAAATAATATGTAATAGTAGAGAACATAAGGAAATAAGAAATTAGATTCTTCTTGCTATTTATTCTTATTATAATATGTAATATCACATGACAAACTATGGGCAACCTGACCTTACATTTACAAGACTCTCATTTGCTCTGTTCATATTGACTCTAATGGTAAACCAAAGTATCTGCATTTCTGGGGAGATTTCATCATGATTAATACTTTTAGAAAGCCACTTTTCCTGTAATAGTGGCCAGCAAAAAGGCATGCTGACACATAAATAGATATTTTAATTCCAAAAGTAACTGAATGTGCTAAGGAAGTTGCAGTCTCCTAGGAATTATGGGGTTTGGTTTGTTTTGCTTTTCTTAATGAGGTTTGGAAGGCAAAATCAGGAGAAAAAAAATAAAAACCGGAGAAAAAAACTTCAACTCAATATATATTTTGGATCAATTTTTTTTCATGTTTATTCATGAGGATGGAATTGTCTTGTCCAGGAAACCCTTATGAATAAATATTAGTGCAACCCTACAGGCTTTAAGAATTATTTTACTATAAATCTGAAATTCTTATAGAGGCTGTATCCTTTAAACAAACTTTATGACTTTTCCCTGCCACAATGATGTCAAGAAAACCTAGTAACTCCAAACTGTTATAAAATTTATTGGAATCTGAATACTGCTGAGAAATGCATAATTTATGGTATTAAAGTCTGATTAAGTGATAAATGGATATCAGGAGAGATCTCCACAGTAATCCACTTAGCTTTTAATGCCTAATTATCACTTCATAGTGAGTAAGGGCTGAGTAATTGAGAAATGCAGTACTTAGAGAACTCAACCAAGTTTTTTGTGCACAATTAACATGTTACTCTTCTAGCAGAAATAAGTTCAGCAGATTCAAGGAACAAAGAGAAAAATAAAGAAATTTTACAACATTAGGAGGAGGGAAGAA
The DNA here is from genome assembly GCA_013397375.1 of Toxostoma redivivum. Classification (NCBI taxonomy): domain Eukaryota; kingdom Metazoa; phylum Chordata; class Aves; order Passeriformes; family Mimidae; genus Toxostoma; species Toxostoma redivivum. The sequence continues at coordinate 228,007 of VXBI01011790.1, forward strand.
ATTTTGATTAAAGACTATTGTTGTACTGTTTATTTTTGTAAACGACCTTATACATTTTTTATCTATGGATGTGCTCTTAAAATTTAAATGGTTTAATTATTTTTTAATTATCTTTAACTACCAATATATTTAGAGGAAACCTTATTGTCCTTCCTGATTCTTGCTCTTTTAATTTCCAGCTTAGCTTTAGCTTTTCTTACTCTATCCATGAACACACAAATCATTTCTCTATGTCCCTTTTATGCAGCTTCCAACTTCCACTTTTTGTGCATCATGGGATGAGACATTGATTGCATTAACACACTAAACCTAAAAGAATATACCTTGTTTCTCATCTGTGTGTTTGTTAGCTTGGAATCCATGATGAGCTAAAACAACTGCATAGCTCTGCAATTGGTACCAACCAGCTAAGAAACAGATAAATGAGTGTTTTTATGTTTATACCTGATAATAAACTTACTAGTTTATTTAAATAAATAACAACAAATAACCCAATCCAGGTAAAGCTCACCTGAGAATTCTAGAGACTAAAATGTGACGTTGCTGAAACAACATCAGTAGAGTGAGGAAGCTTTTAAATGGAGTTTGGGACCAGAAGAAGGAAAGTTGGCAAATTCAATGCAAATTCTAAAAGTAAACTGAGAGGGCTTTTTCCCCATAGCCCTGCAGAAAAACACTGCCTTTTCTAGCAATAGATCATAAGCCCTGCACTGAATTCGCAAGAACTGATGGTCATTAGACTCTCCTTCATTGCTGTTTTACTTAGCCTGATTGTGACAATAGCTTTCTTGTTTGTTTTTTTTGTTTGTTTTTTTTTTTAATTTTTTCTTCTGATTTGCCTTGCTTTTGTTTATCTTTACATGGAATAACGATAGTTTTAAATAAATAGGAACAAGTAAACATAAATGCAATTGTATTCACTAGTCGAATGCAGTGCTGTATACTAATAGAGGGATGGTACCATAACAAGAGACAAGAGAAGTAGAGACATAGGATGTGATGTGAGGAACACTGCAGTGGTCAGAGATGGGAGACCTCATAAAGATAGGCAACTCACCAGTGCCCAGTTAAAGAATGAAGACCTGTAGCTGGACAAAACAGGTCTTAAAGCTAACAAAAAGCACAAAGAAATTTTATTTAATATATTTTAGACACACCAAAAATGTAAATTAAGATCCAAGATAGAGCTGAAGTCCAATGAAAAAAAAAAGTGTAAGTGAACAAATAGAAATGACCCCAAGTGGATCCTGGAGATGAGGAAACCACGAATATGAATGTCGCATTCCTTCTAGTGAAGGACTAAGGAGGAGGGAAAAGGGTGAGTATAATATCATAAAAAGGGACAGAAATTAAAGGTTGTGTTAAAACTGCATTTTCTGCAGCTATTATGTTTTCCTTGGTAATAATTTTAGTTTTATTATTTCAGTTACATTATCAATACATTTTTGGCTTTACATGCATATATGGTGTGCTTCTACCCTGCACATAACAAAGATTTTCAGCATACCAGAATCACCTAGAAGCTTATGTGCCATTAAGTCTGACTTTACCGAATAACTTCCTGGGGGTTCTTAAAAAGAATATAACTCAGAGTTGCATTCTATATTGCACAGTGTACTAAAGCCAGCACTTCTAGAGTGTTTCATTTTTAATTGACCTAAGCATTTTAACCTATAAAATAGAATTTGCATTCCTTCGGACTTTGGCTGCACTTACAGTTGCTAGAGATATTTTTAGTTTTATGTGATCTGCTTTAGTCTATTTTTGTATTCTGCTCTAGTCTATTTTTGTTCTTCTACTCTCAATTTAATATTTTTTTTTTTCAGAAAATGTAGAACAACCAGTGTGCTAATAAAGAGTGTATAAAAATGATCCACAGTACATATTTTTAATTTGCTATTTCATGTGGTAATAAGTTTATCAAACAAAAATAATACATGACCTAACACTTCTTTTCGCTACACAAGTACTGGATTGCATTGTAATTATTTTCTAAATGTTTTTTCTCCAAAGTAATTTTATGAAGCTACAACTCAAGACTTTGCATGTCTTTTTTGTTCCCTGACTTCGAAGGCAGTTGTACCACCCAATTAGATTTACTGCATATGTACACTCATGTGCATATGCTGAAATAATCACAGAGTCATCACTTTTCAACCACTCAAAGAAGCTAGAAGGAGCCTTAAAAATATGCTCTTTGGCAGAGCATGGGCAGTTAAAGTTCTCTCTCTGAAATGTTGACTTTTACATTCAGGCTATTGCATTTTAGATCATGAAAAGTTCCACTTTCATTGCATGATCTATCTCATCCTGAACTCAGTCCAAAAAATATCATATTTGTGGAGTCCTCTAAAATTTGCAGTTCTTTCCATGTATCCTAAAGAGATCACAGAGAGACAAGCCTGGTAGAGACATTGTAAGCACTTAAAAATTAAAGAGTTTATTCCGCTTCCTGGAAGTTTATATTTATTTATTTATTTATTTTCAAATACAGTAAATCCACTTCCAGTAATATTTATTGAAACCACTAGAAGTTCAAAGATAGGTTTCCATGGATTCTGAATATTTCCTTATTTTCCTTTTGAGTTGTGTAGAACTGTGCAGTAAATGTGTTCTTAGATGAATATAGGTATAGTGATACATATTTATGGTTTTCTAAATAAAGGAATCTCAGTGAATGAGAAAAGAATTTAAAAATAGCAGAAATAAAGAACAGATCTGATATTTACACAGGTAGGTGTTCAAAGTTCTGCCTGAAAGTTGAACAATCAACTTTAAATTACTTGTTTTTGACCTTAGAAAAAACTCTTTTTAAACTAGTTAGCATAAATATTCAAATGATGATTTATTTAAGATTAATATATGTAGTTTTTTGGTCTTCTTAGAATAGAATATAATTGCATATTGATAAAAAATATTTTACCTACAGCTAAACATTAAAGAAAGGATCATGTTATTCTTATTGGTGGAAGCATTTTTGCTATAGGTTATTATATAGCCATCTGAAATGGCAGCTGGAGTCAGAATGAACATATTTATCTACAATGGTATTTTAAAAATAATCTAAAAAGATTTATTTTGTTGAAATTTGAAGGTTTAATTATATTTTTTCAGTTATTTTACTTCCAAAACTCCTTCGTATCTCCATTTTAGGATGGTTGTTCTCAAATCCCTATGAAGAAGATTTATTCTTTTGAGAGAAAGAAATTAAAGAAGATAAACCACGGAACAATGCAATAATAATTTTCTCATGACCCAGCTTTTCTAATTGACATATAAAGGGGATATTTTCCATTAGCTCATGAAAAACAATAATTTATTGGGTTTGGAGATAACAATCCCAAAACTAGAACTCATCATGCAGTAAGTCTGACTAGATTTTGATTAGGTGTAAGTGATTAGGCACATTTACACCATATCATGGGCCAATGTTCAAGAAAACTATTTCCTTTTTGGGAAACCTGCATAACCTTTTCACCATAAAGACACACGTGTCCCAATAGGTAAAGCAGCCAAAGTAAAAACACCTAGGTTCATTGAGTACTGTCCCAGTTTCATAAACTAAGGGGATACAAACTATAATAGGAACATTTTCTAGTTCAAGTGACCATTATTAAGTTTATTCTCAAAAATTACCAGCTTTCATAATTTATTTACATGGAGCTGAATTTAAAACTTTTTGAAAAGATCAAAAAGACTTCCATTAACCACAGTCAGCTTATGACTTTGTGTAGTTGTCTACTGTGGCATGAATTATACACAGTCAGATATTCTCAAATGTTAAAAATGTAGTTAAAATTTTACCTTCTCCTGGTTTAGAATACAACTAATCATTAAGGGCACACAGGAATAGTCCTTTCTGAAAGTTCCTCTGCAACTGTTGTTTGAGCACAGTCTTTAGCTGAGTAACTTCTTTACAGAATGTCTTTAAATTTGTTTGAGATGTATTTTAATAACCTTGGCTCTTAAATGAACTCATTATTCTGGAACACACAATTAGACTTTTGACCATTTAATAGATTAACTGTCCTTTCTCTTAGCTGCATTCAGGATTTAGATGGTAATCTGTTCATAAAGATTCATCTCTTGTCAAAGTGTTTTGCAGACCTCTCTTTCACAGTCTTATCCTCTTGCGAAGGTGTTGTTTGTTTCTTTGTTTTGTTGTTGGTCAAAGTGCCCTTTATATGTCTTATTAAAAAATCTAGTTCATATAAAAACTGCAACAGGATACTAGGAGAGTATGCAAAAAAATTGTCATGCCTGGAACACAGAAATTTAATCTACCTTGATCCTTTTACACTCATCATAAGTGAAATATGAAATGAGCAATGAGCAGGGACATCTTTAACTCAGGTTGCTCAGAGTCTAGTCCAACTTGTCCTTGAATGCTTCCAGAGATGGGGCATCCATCACATCCCTGAGCAACCTGGTCCAGACTTTCACAACTTTTATTAAGAAAAATTTCTTCCTTATATGTAGTCTAAATTTACTGTCTTTCAGTTTAAACACATTTCCCCTTCTCGTTGCTACAGACCCTTGTAAAAAGCTCCTCTTCAGTTTTTTGGTGGTTTTTTTTGTTAACTGGAGTATTGAAATAATCCAGAGTAATGAAACTTCTCTTCTCAATGCAGGACAATCTCAACACTCTTAGCCTTTCCTCATAGGAGAATTGCTCCAGTCATCTGTACTGTCTCCATGTCCTTTCTACACTGAGGTGTATAATAGCTGATGCTGTACTCTGATGTAAATTCATTATTATTTAATGTTCTTATCTGAAATGTTCTGATCTGAAATGTAAATTAAACCTCCTATACAGAGTTTATAGTAAATTGGTGTCAAATTCTGAGGAGAAAGGTATAATAAAAATAGATCTAAAGAAAGCAAATATTTTGAAGGAACATGTGTCTAAGGTGAGATATATCTCAGTAAATAGAAATGGAGGCAAGTGTATTGCAGAAAAAGTAAACCTGAGCTATTCAGAGTCCCGGAGTGACAACCAAAGTCAGAAGTAAGAGAAATACAGAAGTTGTTACTGAATGTAAGTTTCTGATGTGATTTGGGTTAAAAAACCCAAAGAAACAAAATAAAAAAGATAGGTTTTAATTATATCTACACTGCATACCTTATCATGTTTTAAACTAATTAGTATGATAGGTGATCTGTAACACTGTTGACAATTTTTGTACCTTGGTAAGATCTGAAATGGTGTACTTGGCTCACTAAATTCAGGTTCAGCTGAGAAGCAGAAAAGAATGTCTCTATGGTTATTACAGATAATTTTTTTAAGCACTTCAGCTTGTTCAGAAGACTTTTTGACTGATTTTGCATAAAGAGTCTTCATCCTTCATATTTCTTATTGACAATGTGATTTTTTGGGGGTAATATACAGCTATTTGAATGTTCACTATCTTCCCAGCTACCTCTCTGAATGTTTAGAGGAACTACAGTTTCCCTTGTCAATAACAGCAGATTTATATATTTGGAAATCAGAATGAATAATGCAGTGGTGTTCTCAAGAAGAGACATACAAACTATCCATAGAGAGAGAAAAAAAAACACCTTTTATGTTTAACTCTGAATGAATTAAAAATGAAAGGATAGACATCAATAGCTGTAAACCCAGAAGAATCTGACAAACTAAAGCAAATCAGCGAAGTTCTAACTCCTTGACAGGTAAATCTTTGAGCTGTATGCTGTAATGAAATGAGGCATGGTAGGTTGGTAGGAAGTGGGAAGCAGGAGAATAAAATGGTAGGCTGTTCATTATGCACCTGAACTTAAGGTCAGACTTTCACAGGAACACATTGTGAATAGCAAACACTCCTGCTATGTCCCTGAAACTTTGCTATCTTTAAAATATTCAGTTAATGATGTAAAATGCCTCTTTAGTTTGAGTTCTGGGCTAATAGTCCCAGAAAGTCAAGTAATTTGAACTTCGCTTAGAATACAAAGTTGATAGAGGTGGGTGAAAATAATTTTTGGAACTCATGAGCAGATGTAGTTCTCTGGAGGATTCCATATGCCAAGTTTAAGGGTGTATTTTAAAACATGTCTTCCGGTTTGCTGGAACTTTACTAAATATATGCTTAGAAATCCAGACCTTGATACATCTATGTTCTTAAAAAACCACAGCATCTTTAAGTAAACCATAACGGTTCTTCACAAACAAAACCTCCATCCAAATTCCTACTTATTCAAATGAGTGAAATATATTGTGTGCAGCAAGTTAAACCAGAAACTGATCTATTAGGAAATATGAACATACTCATAAATATCTCCCTGCACTGGCTGCATTTTGTTCTATTTTGAAAGCAGGCAGAATTTAAATACTGATATTGTATTTCTCCTTGAATTTTCATGTAGAACATTTTTATGGACTTTTGGCTTTTCATGAAGTTACTGCATGCCAAAATAATAGAAGTATTTCCAGCACAAAAATTTTCCTATTTCAGTAACCTTAGTATTTTGTGTGGAAATCAAGACCTGATAAAAAATTGATCGACTTGTAATACGGAAGATCACAGCCTGCTTGGAGAAACTACTAGTATGCTACAACATCAGATATTAGCCCTAGCCAGCTCCCACTTACTGTACAGGACTTTATCTGCTCAAATCAAATATTATGCCAGTATGGATAACATGTACTTTCTATTGCTTACTTCTCTATCTTTCCTTACAATTAGTACAGTTGAACGCCCTAGATGGACTGAAACTGTCATGTTTTCATGTAATTCATCTTGCTATCATCTTAGGTGAGAGGTCTTAGTAAGGATTGGTGTCCTTACACCTTCTGCTGAGGCATCACCTTGAGTCCTGGGTGCAGTTTTGGGCACCACAGTATAAGAAGGATATAAAGCTATTGGAGAACATCCAAAGAAGGGCCACAAAGTGAAAGAGCCTAGAAGACAAACCATATGAAGAGCAGCTGAGATCATTTGGTCTGTTCAGAAGAGACTCAGGGGAGATGTCAATGTGATTTTCAACATCCTCATGAGGGGAAGAGAAGGGGCAGATGCCAATCTCTTCCCTGTGGTGACCAGTGACAGGACTCAAGCAAATGACATGAACCTGAGTGGAGGAAGGTTTAGGTTGAATATCCTCCAAAGGGTGGCTGGGCACAGGAACAGGCTCCCCAGGGAAGTGCTCACAGCTCCAAGCCTGACAGCACTCAAGAAGTATTTGTAAAATGTCCTCAGGCATACGGTGTGATTTTTGATGTGGTCCTGTGCAGAGCCAAGACTTGGGCATGCTGATCTTTGTGGGTCCTTTCCAATTCAGTACATGCTATCATTCTGACTTATAAAGTCAGTGTAATTCGTGTTTTTTCTTGGACTCTTACTGGCATTGGGAGAGACCTGCATTGGGAGCAAAGTTAAAGGAATGGACTAGCTAAAACCATTTTCCTTTCACCCTAATTAATGCTATATGGACACACCTCCTCAAAGGCATTTTAAAAGTAGGTAAGTTTTCTGAGCATCTGCTGAAGAGGACTTCAGTACTTTGGCTGTTATTATTGCTTTCTGTTAATTATCTCTGAAAGTTTTTCTTTAATAAAAACTTGAGTCTTCTGGAAAGCAACAAGCTGTTCCCTTTTTATTCAGCTATGAATGTAAGTATTCTGAGCAAACTCCTGTAGCACTACTTAACAAGTGACTTCTTTTATTCCATTATTTCACTACAAGGTTGTTGATGTTTGGGATTATGTGTCCTAACCATTTCTCTTTCAGAGGTGACAATGGCAAAAACATATAAAGTGAAATGAACAAAGCTTCAAATGGCAGCATCTGTTGCTGAGACAGATACTGATGAGTGATGCCAGTACATTCCTGTGACACAGGGGCCTCTCATGATGCTTCAAAAATTCCTTTACTTGCTCACCTTTACTATAGGGATAAGAGCTGTGGAGGGAAAAAAACCAAAACAAAAAACAAAAAAAACAAACAAACAACAAAAACAAAACAAAAACAAACAAACAAACCTTATATTTTTATCTATTTGAGTTTTGAGACTTCTGAAATTACCACTGCACTTTGACATGAAACAGAGGCCTTCCCCAAATACTCTAGAAATGGCTGAACCCTTGCCTGCTAACAGCAAATTGTGGATGAATTTTTTATTTTGCTTCACCTATGTGAACAGCTTTTCCTTGACCTAATGATTTATCTTTATCTCAAATTTTCTTACTTTTGTGCTTCTGATTCTTTCCAACACCTCACTGGGGAAGAGCGAACAACCAGATGTTTTGTACTTAGCTGCCCACCAGGGTTAAAATATGCCACCACTGTATCCTTGAGAACAAAAGAATTTAAAAATGTGAATTTGACCAAAGAGAAGAATTAAAATTAGGCCTTGTAATTGTTTTATTTACTAGCATAAATGTTGCCTTAACTAGACTGTGAAAGATATAGGAACTTTTATATCCCATATCTCATTCTCTGGGACGTTAGTTATTCTGGCACCAGAGTTATCTTCTACAGAATACTGTTTCAAGTATCCTACACAGTGCAATAGGGTAATCTCCATCCAAGTGTGTTTATATACATTTCCCTTATACCTGTAAAAATTAGAAGATCTGTCGCAACAAAACCATGAAAGAGAAAAAATAAAATATGGATAAATCTATGGACAGTCTTAAAAAATGTTATAAAAGGTTTTAAGATAAGGAAAAAATATGCAATTAAAGTAGTACTTTAAACTCTGGTTGGTGAGTTCTTTTTAGCAGTAGTAAGATTATTTTAATTAAAGGACTTTTCTATGAAGAGAGAATGGTGTCTAACATGCCAAATCAATTCCTGCCAGTATGATTGCTCTACACACAAGGAAAGATAGCAATAAATTAGAGGAAGATTATTCAAGGACAATTGGTCTACTGTGCAGGACCTGAGAAATGGATTGTTTCAATGTCATAAGATTACTTACAAGTACTATCATAGATTCAAAGGTTTTTATCCACTTCCAGTGAAGAGAGAAATTAAAATGAAAATAAGAAACTAATTATAGAAGGGAATTGTAAGCCCAAAAATAATGACAAAAATTCAACAAAAATAACTATATATTATAACCCTTTATTCTGTGAACATTTGAACTTTACATGGGGACATTTTTCTCTAGTACCCTACCAAAAATATTTTACATAGAAATAGAATCTACAGTTTAAAATTTCTTGTGTGTATATGTTAAGTTTCTACAAGGTTTTGTTAAAGAGTATGTAACCAAATTGAAGTGGGTTTGTTAATTTTTAAATCAAAGTTCTGTTTTTCACAGGTGAGAATGTTACATCATGTCATATTTTGTATTCCCTAAGATGTCTGTTCCAAACATGATTTGAATGTTAATGCAAAAGCTGCAGCTGTAGTGTTTATAATTTAAAAACACAATTAAGAACCAATAGATGTAAAACTACAATAGCTTTTCTGGTTTTAGAAACTATTTAATTCAAAGTCAAGTAGATATACTAAAATTGCTACTACAATTCCCTTCCCTCTTCCCCTTTTAAAATACATAAATGAGACAGTAAAAAGGTATCAATGAAACTTTTTAGGGATAAAGACTGAAGAAGTAACTAGCTATTTAAAGAACAAAAAGTAAAAAAAAAAAAAATTATATTGCAATTTATAGAAGTCATTACAATGAGAATCCACAAAAAAAAAATAGTCTTGGCCTCTTACCAAGATATACCTGAACAACAAAGTTGTTTCCACTTGAATTTAGTCAAGATTCAGTGTTTATCAAGATTCAATCTATTAATTGCATATATTTATTGCCATTTATTGTAACCAGTTAAATTTTTGTTTCATGATCATATTATATGCTAGAAACCTGAAATTATCTCAAAAGCCTTAAAGTATTGTAGTGAACCATTACTTTTATTAACAAATCCATAATTTTAAGTGTCACACCAATTTAAAAAAAAAAAGTCAAGCATAGATTGGAAAAAATAAAACACTGAAGGAGAGAATGGAAACGTGAACAGAAAGGTTGATAGTTGAAACTCCGGGTTATTAAACTATTATTTCTTTTGCAATGGTATTAGATTTAAAGTCTTTTTTTTTCTCTGCGTATTACCATCTGTTCTTTAGACTAAATTAATTTTCATTCTTTGAGTAATAAACATTGTTCCTATATTTCAAATAATTATTTTTTAAGTTCTCTTAATACATCTGGCATTTATCTTTAATTTGATGTGCATACAATTAATGTGTCTTTCCATAATATTACCTAAGCCTGCAGTGAATTATATTTGAATCTTCTCTTTCAGTTCCCTCTCTAGACACAGATTAGTGAAGGATTTTAGAATCCAACTCCAATGAGCTTCTATTTAAAGGATAAGGCTAGAGGAAAAAAATCAGAAATTATTTTCTTTTCCACTTAAAAAAAAAACATTGTGTTTAATATAAGCTAGATTTTTAGGGTTTTTTGTTTGTTTGTTTTTTGTTTTTTTTTTTTTAATTAAAAGAGAAACACTGCTGAAGAAATCTAACAAATATGACACAGTGGTTATAATCCTCCTCTGAAAAACTGATTTACTGACAATAGAGAATCTCAAAGACTAGGCTTTAGTTAAGTAAAATGAATCAGTTAATCCCACACCAAATTAAATTTCATAAATCACTGGTGGTCCACTAAGGTATTTAAATAGAAGGTGGAATTCAGCTCTCAAAACTAAGGAAAGTTATCTGAGTAAATACAGGCTGATACAAACTAAAAAACATCCTGAACTCCATTTCTCTCATTAATTAGAAATCCAGGAACTATGATTGGACATCAGACATGTATCTCACATGCAGAACTTTCCTACACTTAGTCTCTTAAACTGAAGCTAAAGCTTATTCTAGGATTGCTGTTACTGTAACCTAAATTGGAAGATTCAAAAGTAGCCTGTACATTCCATTAAGATTTTATAGGCATCACAGCAGAGGGCAGAAAATGCAAAGAGGTGGATTACTCTCCAAATATTTCTTTATTTCTTCTTATTTTTTAAATTCTTATCTTCAGCATACTTATATTTGAATATTTAAAAGGAAATTAAACTACAAACTTCTACATGATTTGTATATGCCTTACCTGTAAAATCACGAGGACACAAACACTGAAACAAAGGTTGTTCTCCCAGCTGACTCATATCAGTGCAAGTTGCCCCATCAGAACAATTATTTGGATAGATTAAACATGCATTTTCAACGAATTGGCAAAATTCTCCTGTCCATCCAGGTGCACAGAGGCACTAGATATAACACAAAAAGAAACACAGAAAATCCAAAATGAAAATGCAATGTGAAAGTTTGTAGAATTTTCTTTGAGTCTTGTGTTTTACCAAGTAAAAGTGTGGTAGAATGCAGAGTGTTGTACCCAGCTGAGACTATTCTTCATGCCTGTATTTGCAAATGATAAAACAGTTGACAGAGGCAAAACTCATCTACCATGTCTGTTGAAAAACTGGGGGGAAAAGGGACATATGAGTTGGAAGAAATGGTGAGATAATTACAGGCTTTAAGGGAGAAAAACACCAGCAGGAGCAGAAGACCTGAATGTGTAGAAGGATTCTAAAGGGATAGACATGGGGGAGAAATTGGGCAGTGATGATAACAAAGCATGCAAGACAAACACTGTCACTAACCAGTAATCAGAAAACACAGTATAGGGTTTCTGTTATACGTGCAGACTCTAACTGTTAAATAAAATAAATTAAAACGGTTTATTCAGAGGAAAGGGGAAGATCTGAAACTTATATTAGCTTCTCAAAAGAGTCCTGTGAAACTCATACAAGTGCCCTGATAAATATAATCAATAGTAGCTTGCCTTGAATCCCATTACAAGGGCAATAAAGCAGTATAGCCAATAGTAGCATGCCAGTATTTTAGAACACTGGAATGGTGTACCAGGTTCACAATGTATAAACATTTTGTATTAGTATGTACCTGTGACCACCAAAGACAGAGATGCATTGTAGTGACTAATACAAGTAAAAAGAAAGTTGCCAAACAAGATTAACATATGACACAGAAAATAGGCAGAATATATTGCTGACTACAGAAAAAATTACTGTAAAAAGCCCCAAGGCAAGTAGTACCAGGAGGAGACCATCATTTTTTGAAGGACAGGGGGAGTTCCTCAGGGGGGAGATAAAATATTGTAAACCATCAAATATGTAGAGGAAGGATGGAGACAGAAGACAACTTCAATTCAGTAATGACTTCTCTCATCAAAGAGCTCATGACATAGATTTCCTTGACCTTTGTTGTTAAGTACCACCAGGGACCACAGCTGTCAGCACTAACTCTTCGGCATCAGCTCCACAGAACTGTGTGATCAGAGAGAATTTAGAATGTAAATGTTACAGAATGAGGATATGTAGGTGTACTGACAGTGCCTAACAATCTTGAAAATCACTAGCATTAAGCATGCTGTTTGTGAATTAATTCATTCACATTTGCTTTAAAGTTTAAAACTGGCCCTACCTCTCATCTTTTAAGCATTATCTTTACAGTGATCTCTGATTCCCTATCTGACATATATATTTTGTAAAAAATGAACAGTACTTAGGTGGTCAAGTGAAGGCTTTAAGAGAACTGTACTGATGCGAATCCCTTACTGTGAATCTCTGCATTCAATGGTTGAAACAGCAGATAACTAAAGTAGACTGCCATCTCCAAAGTGACCTAGGTATAAGAGGAGCATGATAGCCTACAGGATCAGTATGACTTACCTTCCAAGGCCTGGAAGAACACAATGTTCTCCAGCAACTGTATATTCCTTTGTATTTTCCACATTTTTGCTCCAGCATCACCCTGTTGTGACAATACCCATACATGCGTCCCTGACATTTCCTTCCCCTCCATCTCCAGGAACACCTTTCATTGCTATGTACTGTCCTTGTCCTTGATGTTATGTTTTATTAAATATGACACTACTAAGTGAAAGGTAATAAGAGATAACAAGATGGCATGTTTTCAGTAACTGTATCTATGGGTTTGTCTGTCTTTGTTAGTCTGTTCACAAAGCTTATCCCAGACAAACCTATAGAAACATGATTTATCCTGTATGTCAATATATTAACATTCACAGGACTCCAGAATTATTTAGGTTGAGAGAGACCTTTGAAGGTCATAGAGTCCTACTCTTTGCTCAGAGAAGGTCTAACTTTAAAAGCAAGCTGGTTGCTCTTGTCTACTTGAGGTCTGAGTATCTCCAAGTATGACAACTTGTTGCAGTACTTTAGTATATATTCACAGTACATTATGAACAATTTGTTCTTAATATCTAGCCATAATTTCCTTTGTTGCAACTTCTGCCAGTTGCCTCTTACTCTAGTGCCACGAACTTCTGAGAAAAAATTTGCTCCATCTTGTTTATGATCACCCTATGAGGAGATGAAGAAAAGAATTCTGTCCCCATTCAGCTCTCTGTTTTCAAGGCTTAACAAAGGCAAATCCTTCAGCCTTTCCTCATATGCTGCAAAGTTTTCACAATGTTGATGGTTCTCTGCTATTTTTTGTACATTAAAGTTATACACTTCACAGAATACTTCACAGGTGCTTATCAAGTGCTGAGCATAAGAGACTGATGACATAACTTGACCTTCCCTCTATGCTTTTACTAATGCAAGCCAGTAGATGAAGCTACCTATCCTTTATCATTATTTGATTACATTGGCCCACTCCCTCATCTTCCATAGATGTCCTGCCAAGCCTTTTGGATATTTATAAATATCCTCATTGCCTATGGACTTGTTTTGGCATTTCTCTTTAACTGATATTATTTCATTCCTCTAAATTTTGCCACCTGGCACAGGACTTGGGAAATTTGAAAGTACATATTGTAAGTAAAAACCAGAGCAAAGACACTGAATGTCATCCACCTCATTCAGCAGTGGGCATATATTTTCTCTGGTCTCATTTTTTTTGCCACTGTACCTATAGAAATGGGATTTATAAGATAGTTTCTCCTTTGTGAGTATTTTCCATGAGGACACAACTGGAAATTCTCCTTGACTAGACTCAATCTTTTATCTACCCAGTCACAAAACATTACTATTTATCGGTAAAAACTGTTTAGCCAGTATTTTCTTTCTTTACATGTCTTAAATCTATTCTGCAACAAAGAACTTCAAGTAAGTTCATTGAAGTCTAGCCCTATATCTAGTGGATACACATTAACTTAAAAAAAAATATGTTCTCAGAGATGGAATTGTGACTGTAGCTGTGAAAACTATATTTACTTTTCCTCTAGCAAAGTGACATCTCTGCACCTGGGGTGAAACGTATTGCTGGCAAGACAGCGTTCAGAAGCTGAATCACTATTTCCAGACTATGCCTAAATCATTTTGAGGATAATTGAAGGACAAGTCTTAGGGATGCTTAAGCCAGCACTTTCCGCAAACATTAAGTGATTTTTTTTCAGCTTAATTGTAACCATCTCCATGGCATACTGGCACAATAACCATTCCATTTTTCCTTCACAGTTTTCAATTGCCTGGTAAGATGGCTTGCAAAATGAAGATGTTCATGTGTTAGACTGCTTTGCCCCTTTTAAAGTACGTGGAGAAAATTCCAACTCAAATGCCCAAAGTTTAGGCATTAAACTGGGTATGAATGCTTTAAATTTTTGATTTATCTTACATTATTCTGTTATGTTGTTTATTCCTATGCTCTGATTTTCTTTATCCACCCCTCTCTGCTGTCCTCCATGACACAAATACTATCTGAGTTATGTGTATATCCCTAAAAGTGTTTATATTTTCAAATTTTTCTATAGATTTATTTTGACATTAGGGATTGAAGTGACTGTTTTATGACAAAAAGGCTTCAAGAACTCAAGACATGCTGTTTGGCCAAATTTTTAAAAATAAATAGTATTTTTATTTTTCTGCAGTGATGGAGCTCTGGAAGTTGTTTAAATGAAGAAAACAAAATCCTTAGCTTAATAAAAAAATAAAATTATTTTTACATTTTTTTGCACGTAAAGTTCATTCCTAACTGAAATTCTAGAAGACTTTCACACTGGAAAAATAACTGCAAGAAATATATTGAAATTTGGCTTGTAGCAAACAAAAGTGTAGCCCATTAGTGGATTGAGGGACTTATTTGGGGATACTGTTTTACTCACATCCCTATTTGAACTGATAGGTCTTAAAACTTTACAATATTGATCATTAACCTACAATATACCAGGGCACTTAGGTGACTTTAAACCTTAAAAGAGAAACTTAATTGGTCTTGACTTACTATATCTGTCAAATTTGCTGATGACACCAAGCTGAGCAGTGCAGGTGACACACCTGAAGTTTGGGACACCATTCAGGGGGACCTGAACAAGCTTGAGAAATGGGCCCATGGGAACTCACAGCAAGGTTCAACAATGCCAAATGCAACCTCCTGCACATTGGCTGGGGAAACCCCTGGTACCAACACGGGGTGAGGGGAAAGGCATTGAGAACAGCCTAGTAGAGAGGGCTGGAGGTGGGGGGGATGGAAAGTTAGACATGAGCCAGCAACATGTGCTTGCAACCCAAAAAAAAAGAAAGCCCAAAAAATTGTATCCTGGGCTGCATAAAAAGCAGCAAGGCCAGCATGTCAAGAGAGGTGATTCTGTCCCTTTGCTCTGGTGAGATCCCACCTGGAGTGCTGCATTCAGCTCTGGGGTCCTCATTACAACAAAGCCATTGAGTATAGGAGTGGGTTGCCAGGGGGGCCACAGAGGGCTGGAGCAGTTTTCCTAGCAACACAGTCTGTGAGAGTTTGTGCTGTTCAGTCTGGAGCAAAAAAGACTCTGGGAAGATCTTCCTGTGACTTTCATTAAAAAGTACTGTGGAAAGATGACTGGCTGTAAAGTTAGAGGAAACTGAGAAGTTATACCCACATCCTAACAGAAGTTAGGTATGAAAATTATGGGGTAAAATACAATTGGTACTCCCTGGGTGGAATGCAGTTGGCATGCCCAAAACCTATTCCATGATAATTCCCGATACACACGATCTGGAACTATAGGCACCTGCTAAGGGGGATGGAATGGAGGGTAGAGCAGAGTGGAGGCACTGCAGCCAGGCACTGTTGAGACCCTTGCAGGGAGGGGAACTTAGTGATGCCTTCTTTGCAGCTGAGAAACTGCAAAGGAGAGCCAGGGGACATAGAGAAAGATATCCTGCTGCTGAGCCAGAAACTCTGGCAAAATCACATTCCTCAGATGAACTTGGTTCATTATAGCCTAATTGTAAGATTAACAAACAACTCCATCCCAAAGTTATCCCTCTTCAGCATATGACCGCCCCCCCAAAAGGTGTGTGCTATTTTTTTGACTGTATCTTTAAAAGTGAAGTGAGATAATTTTACACCAGTCAGTAACAAAGGTATGCATGACTAGAGCTACTCAAGCTCCACCTAAACATGGACAAATAGTATAAAAGTAAGTAGAGAATGGGGGAAAAGTTAGGGAAGACTCTACCATAACTGCTGGAATCAGTCAACGGACTGAATCTGTCTTCTTCCCCTCAGGGATGCCTATTGGGTAAGAGCTGTACTAGCTCTTTTCTTGGGGATCTTAGCTTGACTATGTATTGCTTTGAACACGTTTTTGCAGTCAGATACTACCACTGACAATCCTTGAAACTTTACCTTTCACAATTTTATATTAATAAGGAATGTTCTGTGAACTGTTGGTGTGAGTCCTTCACAGGCACCAGCAAAGGGCAACATACTCTTTCTACAGACATTTTCCTTATCTCAAGGGGCCAGTTCCTTAGTAGATAGGGAAGTCAGTAAAGAAGAAATTTGGGGAATTTCTCTGTCTTTGAAAAGTGGTTTAAACTTGAGTACAGGCTTGATTTTAACTTCTCAGAAGTTGCATTTAAAAATAAACCAGAAAATTTCTATTGGTTATATCTGGTGTGTTTTGCTGTCCATTTATATTTAATTATATGGTCTTCTACTATATAAATTCACAAAGCTACAAAGATATCTGAAATGATTACATGATCACAGTTTTAATTAAATATTTTTCATTTAAATTTGCTCTTCAAAAGAACATTTAGTTTATTACATAAAGATTTCTACTGTTGATTAACTTCTGTACAGCTCAGAGATAATTAGCAGCACATATGAAACGTACCTAGGGTGCTTTGCTGGTGTTTATTTCAATAGAAAAATAAAAGCAGGAAAATTAATTTTGATAAAGGCCAAATTAAACATGGAAGAAGGAAAAAACTGTTTAGGACATTTTAAAATTTATGTGAACTCTTCTGTAGAATTACTACTACTGTGTGAAAGAAAATTGACTAATTAACTTGTGTAAAACTAGCCCCTAATGGAAGTATCTGACTTTGAACTACTGCTGTTTTGAACACTCAGCTGGAAGGACAAACACAGGAGAGACATCAATAGACTTAATGACAGTGGCAAAGTGGCTTCACAGAGATGAGACTATAATGTTCTCATATGGTCCACGGGGAGAAACAGCAGGAGAGACTGTAGATTTTTTTAAAAAGGAAAATGACAATAATCTATTTTATGTGTTATACATAAGGATAAAAATTGCATCTGAGAGCAACAGACTTTACAGTGCCAATTTTCATTGCTTCTAGCATTGGTAGTAGATCTGTTATAAATATTCATAATAATTTTATCGCTCTAAACAACTACTTTAATATATAATATGCCAAATATATTAAATGTTTGTTTCCTTATGACTTTTTTATACTCAGAAAACAAACTGTGATAGATGCAGTGCAGAGGACTTTAAAAAAGCCCCAGTGCATTTTTTTTAAAGAACTGAATTTGTTAAACAAGTTGTTTTCCCTCAGCTACACTGCTTTTCAGTTCTGGATATGTGATCTGGAAGTTATTTCTCCTCTCATGCAATGTCGGAACCCAGAAGTCTGGGAATTTTGAACTTCCTGTGCTTTCTGATACTGACCCCCATGAGAACACTGCTTTTGACTTGAGGCCTTGGAGAAGGCTTCCAAATTTGAGTGATAGAGTTAGAATCATGGGTTAGGCTCATGGGTGTGTAGTTGAATAGAGGTGTGTGGCATCACATGGTGAAGGGTTTGGAATTTGGGATTTTTAGAATATAGTAATAGATATGGGAAAAGGTGGAGATCCTTGGGCATTGTCTCTTTCTTCCTTCTTGTTCCTTCTTCTTCATGATTTCATGATTTTTGGATTGGATAGTTAGAACCCCAGTGCGGGTCACAAGTGTTTGGTTTTTGGGCCAAAAGTTTAAATAATATAGATGTTAGATCTTAATTGGATAGTTAGCCTTTAAAAGACCTTGTAACTAGATAGAGACACCTCCATTTTTTTCACTTTTAGCTTGATAGCTAGAAGTGCTGAAGAACTCTGTACCTTAGATAAGATTTAATAAACAACCAAGTCCAAACAAGAAATCCATCTCGTGAGCATTCTATCCTGACTCTTAGTGAAGGCAGAAGAAAAAGAAGACAAGCCACTAATTAGGTGGTGCAGCTATCTGCTTTCAACGGAATAAATACAAATGGTTTCTCTAAGAATAAGCTGGAGGCCTTCTAAGGGCTGTGAGAGCTAAGCAGTATGACATAGCTGCATTTTGGAGAGTATTGCCAATTCTGCATAGAGATGCTTTGCTTCTAGGTTATAAATTCAGCCAGACTTCTAGGGATAAAGCATTATCAAAAGCTTTAGGATTGAGAGTGGCTCCTCAGGGAAGAGCTTACCAAAAGGACCAGAACAGCAGACTTTCCACAAAGGCTTTTCAGGCAAGCCTGTGGGGCTTGGCACTACTCACTGCTCTTCTGCAAAGAAGCAATTTGATTCCCAGCCTGACAGCTGGCTGATGGGCCTGGTTCTGCACCCACAAAGGCAAACCTCATCTGGAAGGGAGGAAACCCGGACCTCTGCCTGATTGCAATTTCTGTACAAGTTCTGCTGAATGAGGGCCACATATCAGCTTGATATGGGGGAAAATCATAGGAGAAAGAGAGGTTTCCTTCTCTATCCTCCTTTCCACATCACCCAGAAGGAACATACTAGCTTCAGTGAAGACCATTTTCTGTGTTGGCATGCACTCTCCTGCTTTTCTAGACAGCACAGTAGTCTTTGGGCAGAACATATTTGCTGGGTTTTTTAGCTTCAACAACAGTGTGATCCATGGTGTTACTGATTATTAATGTATATTCAAAGTTTTTCTTTATCAACCATATACCTTCTTCGTGCACGCTTAGTTGAAATATCTCAGATTCACCATGAAGCTCCAAATAGAAAAGCTATGGCTTCATTATATGGATATGAGAAAAAGAGCAAAAGATAATTACATGAACTACCACAGAGCCATCTGCAGGGTAAGATTTCTGATATCACTCTTTCCTAATATATTAATTTTTCTATCCTCTTACAGTGCATCATACTATTAGATAAACATTATTAAACATACTTTCATATAAGAAAGCAAAATTCTGGTGACTGGGGAACAGTTTTTGGAAGGGAATTGTCAGGAATGCATCTGTGTACCTGCTGTCATTAATCAGTGTTCTCCAGTGTTCTATTACTTATAGAAGCTAAAACCATTACTTCTTTATTCTTAGCTTCATTCTCCCTTAAAAGAACAAACTACTTCCACTGCACTGTAGGAGCACTAGTTAGAAATTGGCAGCATTTCCTGTTGCTCTTTTTGAAGGTATCAGGGCATCCATTGGCAATTATTCCAACCCAAAATTCCACATGCAAGTGTCAGTACACTTCTCAGAGAAATTTCAAACTTTTTCTTTGAATGACCAAGAGTAGGTGTAGTGGTAAAATTCAGAATGAAAGCAGAGATGGTTTTCTTTAATGCTGCCCTAGTGTGTGTTTGTTTGCCAACACAGCTCTGCTGTCCAGGCAATATATATAATTTGTTTAGACCTTGTCTCAAGTGTAGTGCTGGCAAATGGAAATGGACCTTACAGTGACATTGCTTCCTCTTCATCTTTCAGCTTCAGTTTTTGTGTCTACATAACTCAATTTCTTTGCTAGCTGTTAGCACACAGCCTTGCACGAATCAGTGGCTTGTCAGGATGACAGGAGAGAGGCATATTGACAAAATAGACTTGGAGACACTATGCAGACCATATATGTTGAAAGATAATTGTTTGTAGCATAGTAAGGAGCTGCTAGGCAAAAAAAAAAAAAAAAAAGTAATGAATGAGCATTTTTACACCCTACCAGAAATGGATAGCATTTTTAATTTGCATACACTTCCATGGGAAGTGTATGGCAGATCACAAATGGGAGAGTGCTTAACAGCCACTGTAGAGCTGCACTTTCTTGTCCCTCAAATGCCCTTCTGTAGTTAATCATAACTGACCTGTAAATTCTGTCAGTTTTAATGCAATTTTTTCCCTAGAACGTAAAGACAGATAGTATGCCAAAGACTTGACAGTTTTCTTACCTTAACTTTCCTGCTGTTGTGTTTTCAAAACTGCGCTCCTTTCCAGGCTTTCAGACTCCAGTAAACTAGATTTCTGTTATCCTCAGAATTTGCACTGGATTAGTTTAATATATTTTTTCAGTATCTTTTTTTGTTTTGTTTTGTTTGTTTTTGGGATTATTTTGAGGTTTTTTTCAGTTTAATACTAATACTTCAGGAAGAAACAGGGGATCTTAAGGAGAGATAATACTTTTTTGCCATGATCTAAACTACTTGCTGTGGATAAATAGATAGTGAGGTACTTGATCCCCTCTGGGGACCTAGAGCAAAGCTTTACATCAACAAGTGATTTCTTGTTTGTATTCTCTCTTTATCGGCTTTCACTGCCCAGTCATGTGCCAGAGGCTTTACTGGAGCCATTCTAAATCAGTGGGAGAACACTACTCAACTCACTCCATACCCTGAGGTGGTTAGCATGTGGCAGCAGTATGATTAGCATGGAACAAACAACAGCTCTTTCTTCCCTATCACTTGCCTTTTGGCCATTGCTCATACTTTCCCTGTCTTCAGGTAAAAGATAAGGAAAACAGATACCTACAGCCATAAATTGTTTAAGACAATCAGATTAAAAGGAATGAGAAAATACTATCAGCTGCAAAAGAACACTGACTTTTGACTTATAAAATCTGTTTAAGAAAAAGAAAAGTTGCCATGAGAACAGAAACATCTATCGAAAAGTGTATCTGTAGGCAGATTTTTAAACAACTTTTTAAAGAAGCAGGTTATCATATTCTCACAATAATGTAGTTAAATATTTTTATTGAATAAAACTGCTGAAATCTGAAATTAGTTCACACATCAGTAATTGTATAAGTATGGTTTATGCTCAAACTGTTTTAATTTATTTCTTTTCTTAAAATAGTGCCCCCTGTCTATGAGTCTGCTCATTGACTACTGGAAGCAATCCACAAAAAGGTCTTCAGCCTTCTTTGGGAATTACGGAGTTTGGATCCCACAATAGTAGATCCTCATGGAATTTAATGCCTTGTGAAGTTATTCACAAGGACAGGACTGATGTGACCTGGCTCTGGTCTGATGGGAAACTGCTGAAACACAGCATTGGACTGTATTACCTAAAAAGCTTTTGAAAATGCGTTCCTGCTATAATCAATAGCACATACAAGAAGCAGCTGCTCAGAACCATGCAAAATGCTTACATCACTTCTTTGCTAATATGGCTTCAAAATATTTGGTACCAACACTTGAATATTTTAAATACAATTGTTCCTTTTTTTTCTCCTTTAGAGAAAAACTGATAGACCATGGACTGTTTTAAGATTGTGAATCTGTATGTAATTTTGGGAATTTTAAATAATGTAATGCAATGTAAATGTATTTAAAATAATATAATTTAAAATTTTAAAATTTTATGAAATAAAATAAAGAATTTATTTTATTTCGTAGGCCTAATTTTTAATAGAGTTTTCCACATTTGCAACCTTCTTAAAACAATTTAGATTATATAGCTGCCTATGGTGACTCTTCACTGACAGTCAAAGATGTATAACTACTGAAAAATGCTTCAATATATACAAGTGCTTATTTTTTACTATAGGGATTGTCTTTCTTTCTTCATCAATGGTGTGGTGTCACATTTTAAAATTCACTTTGAGCTACAAGTTGCTTTCTTTGTCACTATCAGGAACACTCACTACTGTGTAATTCATATTCCTTTTTTTATGCATACAGCCTTGAATTTGACTCTCCTAGAACACGTTTTTCTAAAGTAGTGCTGTCCACCAAGAAATACTTATCATATTTGTGTAATATTAACTGCACTACTGTTTTCTGTGGTCATCTGCACACATAGAAGAAGGAGGACCCCAGAAACTACAGGCCTGTCAGTCTCACTTCAGTTCCTGGTAAAACCATGGAAATTATTATTCTGAGAAATATTGAAAAACACCCAGAGTGTTGCAGTCATCACTCACAGCCAGAACAGCTTCATGAGTGAAGTCCTGCTTGTCAAACTTTATTTCCTTCTATGGAAGGGAAACCCACTTAGTTTATCTAGGAAAATGAGTGGATGCAATCTTTTAAGCAACACTTTCGATAGTGTCTCTCACAGGATCCTCCTGGAAAAAATATTAATAACCAGGTTACATGATGATTGAGCAGCTGGCTCACAGGTTAGGCATAATGAACGGTGTGACATCAGTTTGGTGACCTGTGACTAGTGGGGTTCCATCCTCAGCCCTGTGCTCTTCAGCAACTTCATAAATGACCTGGACAAAGAACTTGAAAGAATACGATGTGAGTTTACTGGTGACACTAAACTGAGAGGAGCTTTTGACTCCCTCAAGGACAGAGAGGCCTTACAGAGAGACCTTGACAAAATAGAGGGACAGGAAATCACCAGCCATTTGGAGTTTAAAAAGAACAAGGCCCAGATTTTGCACCTTGTTTTACATTTTCAGGAGGAATTTAGAGTTAAAACAAGCAGATCTAGCAGGGTTTTTTTCCTAAATTGTCAGTAGGAATGAACATCACCACTCTACAGTCTCATCATCAAAGTTTAAAATTTGTATTAATTTTAAACATGTTTATGTGTAGATGAGTAATTTGGTTCTGGTTAAAATAATGGCAACAGACAATCTTAATTCAAGCACTCTATTTTTAAAGGCTTCAAAAAGTTGTGATGATCATCTTTGTGGGTAAAGATACCAGACCACAAATAGTTATATATTCTTTTTACTATAAAAATACCCTTCAGTTATCTTACTTGATATAGTACTAAACAAGATCTCAGTAGAAAGGTAATAAAAAAATCCATATTATCCAAGTGAATTGCCCTTGTGTTATCGATTAAAATAAATAAAACCTATAGAATTGTGCCCCTCTCGTCTCTTAGAGTAATGAACGCGTTTCAAGTTTGCTTGTCTGAAGCTTTTATACTTTGGAACACTGAATTTGTTTAACATGTATTACATTACTTACAGTGAATCCTCCAATTATATTAAGACACAATCCTTCATTCAGACAGTTGATGCTGAGCAGCCTGCAGTAGTCAATTACTTCCTCACAGTTCTTTCCAGTGAATCCTGGCATGCAGCTGCAAATACACCAGGGTATTTTAGAGAACTAGCATTCTAAAAGTTAATTGTATTTAATTATGCTCCATAATTCTATTAAATAATCTTCTTGCAGTAACAAAATAGATCTCTTATGTTATTTAAAATAAACAGAATATGTTTCCAAGAAATTAAAAATCCCTTGCTTGATTCTGGATAATGTTGCTTTTCACAATAATTTCTTTCATTGATTAAAGTATTTTCACATCAATATTTCATATAACCTTCCAGGAAAAAAAATAAAATCTAGAACGAGGTAATATTTAACAAACAGTTATAGACAAAGGTAACAAGGTTTTGGAAAACTATTAGAAAAGATAGGTCAATTTAGGCATCAAAGAGATGCTTTAATATAAAAATAAAAATGCTATAAGTGAGAAATAAACATCAATCATTGCTAATGAATAAAGAGTAGTATAAATATAAATTAAAGACATGTTTAATTATATAAGGAACAATCTAGAGACAACAATGCATAATTGTTTATGTTTGTTTAATAGTAATTCAGCATTTTCTTTAAAGAAAAACCTAGCATTCAATTTTTGTGACTGTTTGTTAGTTTCATGTGGTGCCAATGGAGTGATGGATAACTCATGTATGTAAAAGGAACTACATAAAGTTCTTCTGCTTCATGTCAGCCCATAATTAGTAGGAGAAAATCCTTTCTGATGTAGCCCTCCTAAGTTAAAAAAACAATCTCTTATACACAAATAAAAAGGATAAGATCCAAATGGATAGTAAAAAAGTCTTATCCAAAAGCAATAATGGAACAATGTAGAAAAATATTTGAATACTTATATCTTGATAGATAGATAATCCTTGTCAAACACTCTCATTATGTTCTTACAGACACAGCATGTTCTCCTGTCTAAAGGCTATTTCTCGTATCATGGAAAGAAATGATATAAGAAGAAGAGAAAGGAAATGGCCAGCTAGCTGAAAATTGCACTTGAGAAATGATCCAAAAGTAATAAATGGGAATTTTTTAGCAGTTTCTAAAAGGTAGCTTTTTTTTTTTTCAAATTATTCAGTCCAGAAGCTGGAAATTATGAAGACTATACAGAATTGCTTCTGGTTTTCCTATGTTCCTGCTCCTAATAGATATGAGATCTAGATGTGCTGCTTATGTTTTCTCATTTAGAAAAAAACCTCTCCAATTCCTTGTTTCAAAATGCATGAAACTTCTCACATTTATGCAGCGTATTAAGTGATTTATTTTACATAGCAACTACTTAGGTGGCAACATTCAATAGAAAGCATCTGAGTTAACCATACTTTCTAAATCAGTTAAAGATGTCTATCTGTGGGTATGGCTCTGAGTCCGAGGAATGCACAGACACATGTAGTATGCCCAGAAGCATAAGTCACTTTATTAACCTTAGTTAAGCGTTAAGCTGGTTGGATTTAATCAGAAATCCCTGGAAACCAGCCACAATTCATGCATAGGACCATTTGGACAGAGGTAAACAGATATGGAAAAATCATCTGTAAATGGTTATATGCTTTGAGGCTGGTATAGACATGAACACATGAGGACACTTTCTGCAAGGAGCAATGCACCATATAATCCTCACTTTCCTCTTGAAAAAAGTGCTGCATGCAATCATATTTCTACCATTTCAAGTACTTGGCTTCAAAATTCTTGCAAAGTCTATTTTTAACAACGTTCTAGTTCATGTATTATAGCTAAAAGGAGTTTTTCATAATAAAATTTACATATGAAAGGAATGTAAAATAATAAAAAGATTTTGCATATTTTCTTATAATTTTTAAATAACATTTAAAAACAAATCAGAGCAACTCAATTACAATGTTGTTTTACTGATTTGTTTTTACCAATGATCTGAAGCGAAAGAGTTCCCAGATTTTTTGCTTCAATCTATGATTATTTCATTAACTAGATAATCTAGCAAGCCAATTTTAGAAGTGGTTTCTTCTAATTTTTATAATTGATCACTTTTTCTAGTTTTGCCTTTATTTTGTTGCTTTGCAATAAACACCAATTTCAGGAAAGGGAAAGGTAAGCTAACAGAAAAAATGTTGACAGTAAAATTCCAAAGATGGCACTAACAGAACATATTTTCTCAGAACACCCTTTCACAGTTTTGTGATATTTTATTATCCTAAAGTACATGAATAATAGAAGAAGATAAAAAGCAAACAACCACAGTTTATAGTGATGGATATGCTTGTTCACTGCCTATTTGAATTCACCTTAAATTTTGACATTTAAGAAAAAATGCACATATCAGATTCTTAGCACAAAGTTGTGTGTGATATCAAGACTGAAAAGATGGAATTAGGATACAAGATAGTCATACATCATAACTGAAGTGGGGAAAATTAAATTGATTCTGTTTGGGTTTTGGTTTAGAATGGAAAATAGCTGCTTTCCCAAAGAAGGCAGGATGTGTTGAGAAGAAGCTGGGATTTTGTAGGATATAAGAATGTAGTTTGGGCATAAGGAGAACAACATAGCACACGGGGAAGCAAAATAAAAAGTAATGAAGTAAAAAGTGAAATTCAGCTAGTATTTGAACTTGTAAACGCCATTACATTTATTTATGAGGGTAAAATGCTATAAAAGTGGATCATGTCGTAGTATTACATGTAGTATTACACCAAATGTAGCATGAAACATGCAGTTTATTGTGGAGTGACTAGAGAGACATAACAGAGAGTATTTGACAATGGTTACCAAAAATTAATCAAATCTTCACTTAAAATGTTGATAAGCAGCTACAAATCTTCCAAATTGAGGCAACATAATTAATGGTAGATTTACTTTGTGTAAAATGAATTAAGGTGGGAATCACAGGCAGAAGGCATCCAAGTCTGTGATTTTAGAAAACTGAAACTGTCTAACCACTGTTCCTATGGGTCTTCTGAAATACTCTGTTAGTCAAGTAGCTAATGCAGAAAATAAATTTTAAAAGAAAATTTTGAATTCTTAAAACAGTATAGCCTGTTGGAACTCTCTGTCTATCAACGCCTCCTTTGCATTTCAACACTCTGGCAAGATTGCAGGTCTCACAAACAAAACTACGGAATGTAATCTCCTTGTGAAAAGTATGTAATTCATGCTGCCTCAAAAACCTTTCATCTAAATACCTCCTTTCAAGTACAGAGGCATTAATATTTATATTTATTAACCATTTCAGATTAAGTGGTGGAAAACTGGTTTGAATTTCACAAAAAGTAAGGACAATTTTTTTATTTATT
>VXBI01011790.1:254761-292371 GCA_013397375.1 Toxostoma redivivum
AGCCTTTGGGGACTGAATGGCAAAACTAATGCTGAACACTGGAGATTTCCAATAAGCAATTGGACAGGGTACTAGATGATTTCATCTAAACTCCCTTTCCCATGGATGTTCAGACCAGAAGATACCTCCAGATGTCTTTCAGCTTGGGATGTTCTATGAGTCTCTGATAGTAATATATATTTACTGTGTTCTAATATTCTGTGATTGTATTGTAACCCTCTACCTTTGTACAAAGAAAGTTGCGAACTTGTGTAAGAAGTGTCATGTCACCTGTTCTGGATATTTCTCTCTGGAAGACAGGAGTCCCTTTCTGTAGTTCTCCTCCTCCATCAAGAATGTCTGGTGGGCAAATTGGTTGCTAAGGTAAACTATGTGGATTGAACACTGTTCACAGTGTTCTCTCTAGGTTGTTAGCTCCCTTTTAGAACATTCTTAGTGTTAATGAGCTTATAACCCATCCCATTGTAAAATGGGTTCTTAATTGCCCATTTTTAGGTTCTGTTATATTGATCTAAATAATTACTTCCATGCTTATTCTCACGTAATATTATCAAAGGAAAGATAGTTCAACCACAATGTTTTCTCATAAACATTTTTATTAAACAATTTCTATGGTACAATGAAGTTCCTGGTACAGACCATTTCTACAGATACTTTGTGGAATTGCGGATTATCCAATATGAATAACAGGGCCAGGATAATTTTTTATGACATTTTTGGTTTGATTTCTGTTAATAAAGGCAATATACATCTGGATATTAATTTTTCAAGTCATGCATATTTTCGTATGCAAATTTCAGCACATTTCATGACAATATATGCATTTTGTGGGCAAGACTGGCTACATAATAATAAATTATTATCTTGTATCTCAATTTAAAGAATTGGAAAATTAATGATAACTTTTGTTCTGTGTTTTACATATCTGTATGGGAAGATCTAACTGTATATGAACTTGCATATGTGTGCTTGTATGTATATCTGCATTTAGGAGTGAATATGAACAAAATTGTTAGGATTTTCTTCTTTGGGAAAACTGTAAGTATAATTCTACTTATATTTTAATTTCAAGTCTTCTCAACTGAATCTCTGTTGATGCACTGTAACTGTGTTCTATACTTCTGTTACATTTTTTGCAGTTTCTAAGTTCATTCATAATGTGTTGTCATGCTTTTTTGTATCACAGCTTTCAATTCTCTGCTTTTATGAATATCCAAAAATTTGAAAAACATTTTCTTCAGTAATGCTTATCAGAATTTACTCTGGCAGCAAGATAAAAGCCAAGCAAAGGGGAACAGGATAAACTGTACTCCTTACTGGCATAGAAAAAAGAAATCTAAAAATCTATTTAAAAATGAAGTGAAATTAAAATGGATCATTTTTAGTCTTTCTGAATAAAACAGTTATTCATATGCTGCTTGAAGGATCAATTTAAAGTCTATTAATGTGTGTCTGTGAACTAGGAATTAAAGAGGGTGCCTTATGTTTTCAGAAACAACATAAACTTCATATACCCTGAAAGGGAGTGGCACATTAGTATAACTGTCTCAATTATCATCAGTGTTTTAAAATTTAGATATTTTTGGTAGTATTAATAATAGAACATTTCAATGCTTCATTTAATTTAAATATTTTAAATCTTTTTGTATTGCTCCCAGAGTTCATAAGAAACCTAAAAAAATAAAGCACAAAAGATAAATATATTTTTTTAAAACAAAAGTTTATAGTTTTCTGTGTTCTCTATGAATGATGATGTCTTTTCTCTCTGCAGTCTGTGTGATAACATCAAGTGAACCAACAAAGTACTGAATAAATTAATTTCCAATCTTACCGGCAGTTATAGTTTTGCTGTTGAGCTACACAAGTTGCATTATTTAAGCAAGGCAATAATTCACATGGATTCAGTATTCTCTCACAGAACTTGCCAGTAAATATTGGCATACAGGTACATGCCACATCCTATAGAAGAGAGAGAAATTACAGATAATGATTTTTTGTACCTAAGACAGCACAAAATTTAGTGTTTATGACTACCAGTGAGGTCCTAACTGGGACAACTTTTCATCATATAAAGGAGTCTACAAAGACAGAACAGTTCTAGTCTCAGATAGGTTACAACGTAATTTAGGACAAGTTGAACAGGCCTTCAAGCACAGATTATACCACACTTGAGTTTTCTAGATGGAAATATACCAGCTTTAAAATTGTGGTTTTTTGATCTCATAACTGAATCAAGAAGGAGTTCATGAATTAATTTAGCGTTTTTTCCCCCATTTCTGAATTTGTTCCAATGTAATGTTTGCATCTATTAGTCAGTAAAGTACACAAGGTACATCAGTAACTAAACAGTGTCACAAGCTAGAGGAGGAAAGAAAATCATGCATATCCATTTTCTCTTTCAATATAAAGCACAGAGTCTATGCTTCTCTTTAACACCGAAAGACATTTGCCAGTTATTGCAATCTTTAATTTGGACAGTAAGAAAAGTAAATTATTTTACAAAACAAAATATTTCTTAAGGCTGACAGTCCCACCCTTATTTTTTTATGTTCTTCATAGGCCTTTTGAAGTTGGAAAGTGAAAGAAAAAATAAAGGGGTTTGTTCCCCTAAGGAAACTGGAAGTGCTTAGGTGTTTCTTTACAACTGGACTTGAAAGTATAATCAGGAAACTTCAAATCCCACTGAGACATTTATGTAGTTATGAAACAAACTACTGCAACTGTTTGTACAAAAATAGTTTATGCTAGTATATCTACTAGACAAAATATTTAGGCAGGTTGCATAACTTAGAAATCTATCAATTTATTCATCAATTTAGATGTCTCTTTCTCTCTGTGTATGAGTATGCATCACTGCTATGTGATTCCTAAGCTTTTGAACTCTTCTTTCACTGTTTTGATTCTGTGTAATCACTGCTATTTGCAATAGTCATGCTAATGAAAAACATCAACAATTTATTTTGATGTACTACCAGGTATGACTTTATTATCAAAACTTTATGGGTTCTGCATGAATTTATTATATTTTATAAAAAAAAAAGATAAAGAGAAAAGGTAATTAAAAACTTATACGGCATCAAAAGCGAGAACAAGACTAGTTAATAAAGACCACATAATACCTCGTGTTTGTGTCAGATGATTTGTTAGGAAGAGGAAAAAAGAAATTAACATGAGTAGCTCCTTAAATGATCACCAAGCAACATGTGAAATGGGGAGTTTGGGGGGGATTTTATCATAAAAATATTATAAACAGGACACATTGAGAAAATGCTGTTTCTTTGTGAAGTATGCAAAACTAATTTTAAAAATTACATTGAAATTAAATGTTTTGATACTTTTCTGGAACAGATCCTCCTGTAAGGTATGTCAAAGCATATGGATGATATGAAGGTGATTAGAAACAAACAATATGGCTTCACAAAGGGTAAATCATGTCTGACTAGTGGTGTCTTGCAATGATGTAGTAACTGTGCTGATGGGTAAGGGAAGAGCAAATGATAATGTTTACTTTGACTTCTGTGAGACCTCTGACATCATCCCACACACCATCATTTTTGATAAATTGTTGAGGTAGAGGGAAAGTTGTAAATGTCCCATCCCTTGAAGTGTTCAAGGTCAGGTTGGATGGAACTTTCAGTAACCTGATCTAGGGTAAGGGGTCTCTGCCCACTGCAGAGAAGTTGGAAATAGATCATATTTAAATGTTCCTTCCAGCCCAGATCATCCTATGATGCAATGCTGTAATTCTATGATTCTCTGTTCAAATAGGGATCTTTAACATTTATACTTACATTTGGCAAATCGATACATGTACCTCTGTTCTGACATGGCCTTGAAGAACATTCATTGATGTCAATTTCACAGTTGTGACCAAGAAAACCAGAAGGGCAATCGCAAACATATCCAGACTGGTTATACTGGCATACACCTCCATTCAGGCATGGCTGAGACGCACAAGGATCACCAGGTTCTTCACAAAATGGACCTAAAATAAATAAACATAAAGAAATACAGAGTGTTGGAGTGATGCTTGACATGCTCTTTGACAATATTTTTTTTACTATGTTGTGTTTCCCTGTTTTTTTTTCCTTTTGTTTTCTTATTTTGTTGAGGTTTTGAGAATCTTTTATTAATTGTGTTTCTCAAATTTTTTTTTTTTACATAGTGAAGCTCCAATTACTGCCTGGGACATCTGTAAACTATCACCATTTAAGAAGCAAAGAACTTAACATATCCCCATATGCTTTGTTTTGCTGAATTAACATGGTAAGAATCTCTGTGAGAGACTAACCTAATCTGTAGCAAAGGAAGGATGTGACTGTAGCCATGGTCCTGTGAGATGCTGAACAGTCTCACAGTTATTATTAATGGAAGATGCATCCAGTGGATTCCCAGACCAGGAGCCTTCTTCTCATTTCTGTTTATAAATCCAGGCAGTACTGAACCTGAATGGGCTTTTGGTAAGCAAACATACAATCACACACATACACACACTAAAACCTGCTGGTCATGTGAATCAGCATGAAGAACTGTGTCTTTTTCCAGATAAACATGAACAGCAGTCACACGAGCATAAGCAGCAATGACAGCTCAAACTTTTTCCTCATCTCTGGCTAGTTAGTACCGAAGTTCAACGATGAATATACACATTCCTTCATTTTTTAAATAGAAAGATAAACCCTCATTAGTGGATCCCTCAAGCATCAGCACAGATTTGAAGTCTGTCTGATTTCCATACCCATATCCTGAACCCCTTGCTGACTTGCTGGCTCAGAGCTTGAGTCATTCCAGGTGTGGATATCATTCTGGTTTCGGGCTACTCTAGTTTAAAGATCTATCACTCACCACTAGGAGAGGTGTTAACACAGAAGTATTAAAGAAAAGAGACTTTTACTCAGGCTCTGTGGCGTTTCAAGAAAATAATCTGTAAAATTTCATCAAGTCACCCTCTGTAATTTGAAATTTCCATGTCTCTCACAAAAAATCTCCCTTCACTGACAGTGAAATTCAGTCCTTGCTCATGGTAGTCTGTGGAACATTTGTTAGCCACTTACCCTGTTACTTGTGGAATTCATCAGTTTCTCACCCTATGTCCAGTAGCTTCCCATGCTCTCCTAAATTCTTGTAACCCTAGGCAGGATTTAACTGATCTGTCTGCATACCTTAACATTTATGAACTGCCAAAGTATTTTTGAAAATTAACTCTTTTTAATCCTGTGACATCAAAGATAAAAAAGAATTATAGCATCTAAGAATTTATTTCCATTTACTTCTGGAAAATTATGTATCAAATATGTTTTTTGCATACTTTTTGCTTTGATAATCTGATTCAAACCACCTCCCTAATACATACTTACAAATTACATCAGAAGAATTTCTTAGTAATTTGCTGTAGCAATAAATCAGCTTTGTAATAAATCCCTTCTGAAGTAGCAATATGCATTGATTCAACATTTTGTTAGTCATTTGTATCCACTGACTTAAAAATAGTTATTCATAAAAGAATAAATTATACTTTACAAAAAGATGTATAATTTCGAAATGGTAAACAAAATACTTTTAACTCAAATTGTAAACTGCAGGATAAATATAAATAATTAATTATAAACCACTTAATAGATAAGTATGTGAACCTCCAATAATATAATTAGGAATAGACTAGCTATCTAAAGCAACTGGAAGTATGTGGTTCAACATTTACCGGAAGATTGAAATATCACACTCTGTCTGTATTATATACCAGAACAGCTAATGGGACAGGGTCAAAGCATTTTCCTTTCTTTCTGTTCTGTTCAGTAGAAATAGTTATTCCTATAAGGCAAAATGAATTGGATCTATCTTTTATGACAGATTATTCACTTGTCTTCAGCATCAGAGGACATTCAAAGAATCTTTCAAAAATGTTCTGCTGTCCCTCATCACCATAGTAACCAAATTACAGTACATTGCAAATTCCAGATGTTAGGGCTTGCTAATAGGAAAAGCTAAGGAGGCCATCCCTCAGAAAAAAGACATTAATTGGTATTAGCGCATATATAAGAGAACATTTGCAATATGAAGAGGGGGATTGGTCAATTATTTCTTATTATTCAATTTACTATCTAGCTGTCCTGTTCTACTTCAGTGCAACATTGTACTCCAGCAGTACACATAGATGAGGTTATATATGAAGGCTCATCCTATTTTTTCCTCCATTATTAGTCACATTTGACAAGAATGAGTGCCCATCCACATTAATAATCAGAAGAAGGAAAATGAGCAAAACAATGACCTCATTTGCTCTACCCAAAGGAAAGCCAGAAAGTGGAGTCTCACTAGCTGAATGGAATAATGAGTTTTTCCTGCCATTGTTTCTACCCCTGAATTCATTCATTCACTCCTCCGTGGTTTTTTGTGCCATCATTACCAAGTATTTCTTAGCCTTTTGTTAAAAAATGGCTCTCAATGGGATTATTAGAACAAGGAAAGACTAAATGAACAAAATAGGACAGAACAATGAAGGCCACTGGGGAAAACCAGATGAAAGAGGTGCCTTCAGTAATGTTCATTTGTAGGAAAACTAGGAAAACAGTATTGTTCTGCCAAAAAAAAAAAAANTTTTACAAAAAAAAAAAAAAAAAAAGATAATGCAACATTCTTTTAAGAGAAGAATAAAGTAGCTAGAAGATTAATAAAGAAAAGCCTGAGAGTGAATAAGGAAATATTGTAAATCACACCATGAGAAATATATCAAGGGAAACACAAGTTTCAAGGGTGCAAAAAAATCACCAACTTATTGCCTTTTTTCTCCTTGGCATTTCCTTGCAAAGGGAGCAAAAAAAGATTTTTTGTCAATTTGGGAAAAATTTAGTGGAAGTTGGTAACTAATTACCTAACTGGGTGAAGGGATATTATTTTAAAAGAAGATATTAACTCATGGTCTAAAACACAAGTGAAATTTACCAATATCTTTTAGGAAGAATTCAGTCATGAGCTGTAATTCTTCCCTAATCATTGGCAATAATTATGTCTTTGATGTTCCTCTACTTTATAATTCCCTGTATTCAGCATCTTATGTGAAAAGCAAGAGCAACATTCTTTCACCTGAACATCCATGCCTGATGAGTTGGACAAATCAAGTAAAAAAAAAAAACTGAATTCTGGAGAGTTAGTGGTTTGAGATTTTTATTCTATCATTCCCAAATCTGATGTCACACTCAATCTATTTGCCAAATAAGATTAAAAAGTGACTTGATTACAGCTCTTCGGTGGGGAAAATATTAGACACTAAAAGGATCATTAATTCAGAGAGAAGAGTGTAAGAGAAGCAAATGACTGAAGAGAGAAGCAGAACGATACACTGTGAGAAAAGCATCACACATTTTTACCTGAGATCTCTTTACCTGACTGCCATGAAAGAATTGAATTCTAGAATTGCTGATGTGTTCACATCAATACATTTTGAAAAATACTTCTTTATCTACGTACAAGAAGACTTAACTATATAGAAGAGGACATATGCAATATAACAAGCTTTGGTCAGAAGAGGTGTATGTGTGGTAGTCCAAACTTGCAAATCTATTTATCTACTTTGACTCAAGATGCATACAAACCCTTTTAAAAGCTGTGCAAATCAGGAATTATTTCTAAATTATTTTTTTAAATGTATGTTTTGTCATTATCAGTTGCTCTTGTTGAAATATTTTTAAATAAATACTTAAATTCATATCCGCATTAACATGTACTGACCTCTTGAATGTTGTGCTAGAAGCAAGGTAAAGAGGGAATAGGATGAAAGTAGATCTTTATAATCTGATATCAAATGCAAGCCCCAGAAAGAGGACAATATTTACGCAATGAACAGTGCAGATGGGATCAGCACATCAGTCCAATTAGTACGTGCATATTTGAAATGTTTGTACATCTTCTGAAGGCCTGAGACTTAAACTGCAAAAATATAAAAAGGCAAGGCAAATTGTCTTGACTGCATAGATTTGATATGTAATCTTCTATTTTACTTTAGTATCAACAAAAACATATTATGTATAGGCATAACATGTGCCTTAGATGCTGTGTTATTTCTGTGGCCAACAATTTCAACAGAATTCATTTTTCCTCAGTCAGACCCAAAAAGAGAAATTTACTGAAAATAATCAAGTCTCATTAGAACTTGCCAGTGAATGATCAGCTACTCAAAGCTTATTCAGATTCTCAGGAAGATAAATGCAGAAACCAAGTTCTAATGGGAGATGGTTGGTTCTGGAAACTTCAGTGTGGGAAAAAAAAAATGTTTTATCAGCTTGATTGAACACCCTGATTAAAGAGGAAATTCCAAGAAATTTAACGTATCATCAGGAGGACCAGTTCAGTTTTGTCTTTCAACATAATGATTTTTTTCACATAGTGACACATAAATATCTGAGGTTACTGATTAAAATAAGTAGCTTCTATTTTAATTGCAATATTTCTGGACCTCACATTTATGCAAACATTTCTCTTCCCAAAGAACAAAATATTTTAAGATTCATATTAGATTCATACTACACTTTAATATTATGTAAATACTCTTTTTGTTGTTCCTTTAATGAAAACTCAATATTTTCTACAGCAGTTATGCATAAGGCAGAGTAGACTGGTTCAGGAAACGGCATATGTAATAGTCAATTATTTGCCCTTGTCTCAGAATAGAGCAATAATATTTCAGAGTTAGGATAAAAAATGAAGTATTTAGTGGGAGAGAGATTTATTTGGGAGAGAGATTTATTTTCAGCGTAAATGAAGCAAGTGACTGCAACTTGATACAATCAAGGACCAAGATACTCAACAGGCAATAAGAGGAATAAAGGCTGAGTATGAGGACAAGTATGAAAATTTAATTTTTTAATCTATTTAATTTTATAAACTATCTATTATTTTAATATGTTCAGTTTCTATCTAGAATTATAGAAACTCACACAACATCCTTCTTGCGCATGCCATTAATATGTACTATGCAATAGAACAAATAATTAGCAAACAACTCTTAATCTGATGACCATCAGATTTCAGTTGATTCAGTTGTGAAAAAATTTCTAAGATTAAATAATGCCTATCTTTATTACTCCTTTAACAATTTATTAAAATTAGTTTAGTCCAGTCTACTTCTTCTTTTTTACCTTAATGAGTTTTGTCGTATGTCCTTCCTTTTAAATGTAAAACTGAAAAGTGTTTTTAAAAATTGTCTCTGTAGAAAGGTTTTATTTTTTCTGTTTAAACATATCACTGAATTCTTTTATTCTATTTATTCACTTTAATTCTTTTATTATATATCTGGACCCGAAATATATCAATATTTCTATAATTGTACTAAAAACATTAATCTTTTAAATTATTTTAAATGCAATATTTTCATCTTCATATAGATTACTAACCAAAACTGATGAATGATACCTTGTTTTTTGTGCATATGAAGTTTCTGTAAAGTATGAATCAAAACAAAAACTACTTTAGGCACTGTAAATCTATGTCTTTCATGGAGTAAAAATATCTTTGAAAGATTATAAGGGCTATAATCCTAATTTTAGACCAAATAGGCAGCATCAGAGCTCACTGATGTGCTTTATAGAAAAGTTCCAATCACCATACTTGAAAATAGATATTTTAGAAGTAAATGAATGAGAACATTAGCTTCCTTCAGAGGGAAGCCTATTAGAGGAAAAAAAAAATACAGTACTGCTGGAAAAACTCATCAAGAGTCCTTATAAACTTTTAGTTTTACCTCTTATCTTGGCTAACCACAGTGTCCAAAAATCAGTGCAAGCTAACAGAAGTGGTCTGACTCTGAGCCAATGCCACCCTGGCTGCTGCTGAGGAAGGCAGTGTGCATAGGCTGTCCTTGCTTCTGGAGGGCTGATATTCCCTGGGGCAAGAGCAGGGCTTCACCCTAGGGGTAAGAGATCATATTCCCCAGCTAAAATCACTTCCTAATGCCTCAGTCTGTTGCAGAAAGGTGCTCAAAATGCTGCTAGGGGCATCAGGATAACAGCTGTAATGTTCAGATTGACAGTTGTGACTTTTATCCAGAATACTAATGATGCCCAATCTCTAAATGCCTAGATTAAAAATGATCTTTCTCTTTGTAGCCAGCTGAGGGTGTTCACCACACAGAAGAATATCTGAGTGTTCAATTAGCAATTAA
Organism: Toxostoma redivivum; assembly: GCA_013397375.1. Classification (NCBI taxonomy): domain Eukaryota; kingdom Metazoa; phylum Chordata; class Aves; order Passeriformes; family Mimidae; genus Toxostoma; species Toxostoma redivivum. The sequence continues at coordinate 264,918 of VXBI01011790.1, forward strand.
TTCACTTATACTTCATGGGTTTTACTACAGTAAAAATGATATGATTTCTTTCCAAACACTTTTTGGAAAGGCGGTTTCAAACATGTAATGATTAAACAGTGTTTTCTCTGAGGCAAGTTTCTTCAGAAAGTATTAATTCAATTTCTCAACTGCTCATCAAGTGATAAGATCTTGTCTATACTCCAAATTAAACCATGTTCCTGATGGCCTACATACTTCTGTGAGAAGCTCAATACTTTTGAATTCTGAGGAATTACACATCTTAGTGATGAGGTCTCACCTGAGATTCATGGACTTGCATTGTGCATGAGGTTTCTTAACTGTTTCTAAAGGTATGAATGGGAAACACACTTCTGATTAAAATCCTAAATGAAAATAAATCAAGTCGATATACTAAACAGGACAGATATTTTCTTCATTAAAATGAAAATTATATATGATTCCAAACTATAATAGGTAAATAAATAAAAAATTTAGAATGTAGAATATGTCATTTTAAAAATATATGTCAACCATATATTTTTTTAAAAAATATTGTTAAGTCTGTGCTAATAGTTTTACTTTGCATAGTAATTTATTCTGACTGCCTTCTTGACACACTTTTCTTTAGCAAAGAGATATACGTTATGTCTGTTGCATTATTCTTAATATGGTTATGCAGAAAGATACGCCTCCCGTTCTGTTTGGGCAGCCATAATTGTGTTTATTAATTATTTATCTCAATGGAAACTCATATAATCTAGTGTAAATCAGAAAAATCCTATAAAACATGTTGGACAGATCTAGATATAAGGAATCAATACATATATTAGGTACATTTATCAAATTCCTTGTCTTTCTTTAGGAGTGGAAGTCAGCAGGTGAAAAGTAGAACTTAGATATTTGACACCAAAAGTTTTAGGCTAATATCTATTGAGAGACAAATAAAGAAACTGACCTGCAATAAAAGTTCCATACTAAGCTTTTAAAAATTGGCTGTAACATGCCTGTACTAGACACCTCAATATTCAGCAATCATGACTATATCATAATAAATGTAAACCTTCAAGAATTCCAACACTATTCAGAGGCATTTTTTTGTTGTTGATGATGATGATAATTGCTATTATCCATCCTTTCAGCAGTAATATTTTCAAGAATTCCTCTGACACTAGGAAAAATTAAAGAAGCAATAATTTATATATTGACAGTGGGCAGTTCTGTTAGTTATGTGAATCCAGGAAGAAGAGTCTGAAATAAATCAGCCACCGTAAATTTGGTACTCTTTTATTTTACTGCTAATATATCTTTCAGAACAGATGACAGGTGATTAACTTTCTCCTCTCTTCTCAGTTTTACCACAGACAACTGAGTGTCAGTGAAAGATATATATGGGCTGAAAAATCATGTGGTTTCATGAGAATATTCAAACACTTTCCTCCATAACAAATTATATAATGTGTGGCTTGGTCTTTTCTCTTGCTTGCAGTCAAAACTGTGTAAGACAAAAAAAAGCTTGTATAAACATTTGCCAAGCCACTTACAACTTTGTACATCACTTCTAAATAAATAATATACAGCTATGGGCAAATGCAGCTCACAGCAATAGCATATTATACTCAGCTGCAAATATTTAACCGAAAAATATTTAAAAACTTTCACTACTTTCAAATTTTCAGATGGGAATATACAGTTGCTTAAACACTTTAATTTCCTCAAACAGCTTGAACCTTTGGAATTCACTAATTTGTATGAATTCTTATTCCCTTAACAAAATTCTTTTCAAAATCAGTTTGATGGATGTGAATAACTGAAGCCTGTGATTCATTTGTCTCCATAGTTTCCCAGTTAATTATTGGTAAAGATTATATATCTTCATTTCCTAATCTGCAGTAGTGTGGAAGCAAGTATACAATTACTCAAAAAGAAAGAAATTGACATAAAGAATAGTCTTATCAAAAGATAATTGATTTTTCTAGTCTTTGACAAAAGAATCTATTCAAGATATATACATTTACTTTTGTTTCATCCTCAAAAATCACAAGTCTAAATGACAAGATATTTCTGTTACAGTGAAAGAGAATTTTGGCTGAGATTAATTTCTACTAAATTGCTTAACAGTATTCAGAAACATGGCTCTAGGCTTGAGACAACTGGTAAAGACCAGGGAAATGTAGCTCCAGGAGATATAGCCACTTGAAATTCAATAACTGAGGTAAGGGTTGAAAAGAAATGTAAATTATAGGAATATATACTGGGAAGGTGTGCCCTTGGGCAACTGCAGAGTCCAGGGACATGTGCTAAATAAGGGGAAGTCTGAGACAGCACAGGGATTGAGTATATTGAAGAGCAGCAGGATACACCAGGTGAAATAGAAAGTGAGAGATAAAGAAGGCTTGAATCACAGGGTTAGAGAAGCACATCACAGTAACTCAGAAGCAGTAGGATGGGCTGAATTACCAATAGATCTGTTTTGATACCTTCTGTATCCTAGGAGGGAGAGAAAAAAACCGTTGAGGATAGTTGTTTAAATAAAAACAGTTTAAACCTGTATGGTTTTGGTGACAAAAATAGGTTGTTGGTGTTTTATCTTGAGTATTTTGATATTGCTGATTTTTCATCCCAGCTACAAAATGTTAAGCAAATTGTCCAGAGATTTCAAGAGGCTTCAGTTGGGTTAATGTCTGAAATGTAGGCTGGTCAAATGGATAAAATGTGTGGTGTGTTGCCAAGTGACCACATCACAAAATATCTTATTACAGATTTATATTCTAGGTTATGCATTAATTTATTGCAAATAATTATTCTTGAGAAGAAAAAAAAAATCCCTAGGGGTACATATGAAAGAAAATCAGAAAAAAAAATAGATTTAACTAAGTTTGTGCATCTGTACATTCTGTTAGAATAGTGATGAAAAGATCTATTTATTGTTCAGCTTGTAACACTATTAGGTACTGAGGACCAGCAGAGTATTATACTGCTTGCAAGTAAGCCAACCTTTGAACATTCAAAATTTCTCAGAACTGTAACCTTTAGTCTCCAATGACCTTGGGTATATTTCCATTTGGGTATATTTCCATTTCTTGACATTCAACAGCATTATTTAATGGGACAAACTGGTTGTGTTTAAATCTCTGCTGGGACTGGGCTGAGCAGTGCAAGCACCTGCTAGTTCTGGAAGGACTGCAGAGGTACAATATACTCAGAGCTGGAATAAATGCCAAGGCACTAATGTCGAAAGAAGAGTAGAGTCTGAGAGTCTCTCATAAAAAGACTAGTCATTCTCAAAAGGTGGCAATATCAACATGGGATTATGGCTCTACTATTGTGATGAAACTAGAGGAATGGAGGACTGGTATGGTAAAAGAATCCTTGAAAATAGCTGACACAGCATACAGCATATGTCAGTACAGGTATGGAATATTTGGAGGCAAGGTGCACTCTAGGCCCTGGAGACCCCACAGCTGTAAAAAAACTCTCCAGTTAGCAAAGAAATGCAGACCTGGAGGTGGACAAAATTGATCTTAGAGGCAACAAAAAGAACAGTATCTAACATCCATAAACCCCACCACAGACTGTAAATTCAGGTGCAATTTGGAACTACAGCCCAATGAAGAAAAAGAAAGGTATATAAAGATGTTAGCAAACATACAAATATGATCCTCAGTAGATCCTAGAACAAGAAAGGTAAAACCATCAGCACAAATGTCATATTTCTCCTGGACTAGGGATGCTCACAGGAGCACCCACCATAACCCACCTCTGCTGACAATGACAGCAAAAGGAGCAGGGTCAGGGTGAGTGCAGCATCCTGGAATAGGGCTGGAAATTAAGAAGCATGTATATATAAGAAGTAAATAACTTTTATTATTGAAATGTTTTCTGCACAGATGAATCTTAAGATTTCAATTATGTTGTAATTGTCTGGCTTTATATTTACAGCATTTTCTCCAGAATCCTGCCTTTAAATGTCAATACATAATGATACATAATGATGTGTAGCAAGATAATGGCAAAGATAATGGCAGCAATATAAAAAACCCAAATCTGATTAAATACATGGAAAGTGAAAAAAAAATAGAATTTAATATAAAAGACGCTGGGTTAATGAGACTACCTCTTCAGTATTAAGTGAAAATTCTATAGAAAACTGTGTTTTCTCTTCCCATTTTGGAGATTTGTGCCCAGTAATATATAAAAAGCAGACTCATATGATCTAACTCAGCAATTTAAAAATTGGATGTTCACGCTAATATCTATTAAAACCAACAGCTTAAGATGGACACCTTTAGAAGATGGTTCATTGCATCCGAAAAACATATCAGGACTGATTGTTCATGGGATGATTGCTTTTCTTCTAACTAAATGTGGCAAACTAAACGTGTATTTCAGGTTAGATATCAAACTCTAGACATCTAATGTTTTATAACATGCAGTCAGTAAATGAAGGACACCTCAAAATTTGCTAAACAAATTGATTTGAGCTAATCAGATAAAAGAGCTTTACAACAGGATCATCTTCAGAAGCATTTCCATTCTAGCAATCTCCAAAGGCTAATTGATTAAAAATAGGTTTTTTGAGTCTGTTGCTTTTACTTCCAAAGTGGTAAAACATATTTTGAAGTTATTGACTACTGTTTGGAAAAAAATCCCATGTCTTTGAAGAAAGCAACTTCAAATATGAAGTATTCCTACCTATCTATTTAGGGATTTCGTTCACACATATACTAAATAATAAATTAAAATGGGCAATGATTATGCAACCTTCTTTTATCTGATATGGTTCTTTTATCTGCATCTGTAATTTTGATTCATTTTGAAATTGCCCTAGATTTAAATTATCTAAGTTCGGTTTTAGTGATATTAAGTTCGAACAGTTCAGCAAATAAGTTTTATTTATAATAAAGGGATTTAAATTGATCACCAAAAAAAACAAAAACAAAAACAAAAAAAAAACCAAAGGAATTCTCAAGGATTTCTCTAAGGTTTGAAAATCTTTTGAAATAGTGACTTTTTGTCATAATTCGCTGGTGGTCATTATCTCCTTGTAAGACGAATTTGGCTTTTGTCTATTTAGTAGTCTATAAATCATGGAGACACAGCATGGAATTCCCTTTAAATGAAGACAGACACTATTTTACTAAACATTTGGAGCAATATTGATCTTATACACTGGGCTTTATCCCTCCTGAAGGTAGTGATATTGTTTGTAAAATTCTGCTTTATTGCTAATTCCATAAAATAAGTAAATAAGTCTTACTAAATTTGAAATGTATACAGCCATCAGCTTTTCAAAGTGAAAAAAAGAACTGCATGCAATTTTTTCTAGTGTTTGAATTTCATTCATCAATGAAGTAGATTAGGTATTGTGTTGTGTTGACACATGGTATGATGTCAATAAACATTCAACTACTTTGAAGACATTGTTTTAAACCATCAATTTCCAGACCTTGAAATAAATCATAGGATGTTATTATAGACTGTAAGTCCTATGATCCTTTGTATTTTAATTAATTATGAAAAATATTATAATGACCATTGTACTCACACAATTCTGAATTGGTTGCCTGCCATGGAGATTTTCTTCCTTCAAAAATTTTTATGAAATATTTTAAGAAACTTCTTTGCTTACCTTCTTGCATGAGGATGTTAGAGCTACTTGCTTTCTTTCTGCTCATTCATGTCAAAGAACAGAAGACTGGAACTACTACTACTGGAACTATTTACTGAATAACAGTCAGGGAAGGGCACATTATGTTACCAGAGTACAGCCTTGTACCTCAACTCAAACATTAGTCATGCAGTCACCAACTTCCTTGGATGTTGCCTCTGGGTAGATATGGATCTGAGGGCATTTTGAAGTATGCAAGAGAAGTTTGGAGTTGAGATACTATTTAGAGTGTGAAGACAAGCCAAGTGAGGTCTGGTCTTGGGAAAGTGATCTTTGATGTGATGACAAAGTTTGACTTGCTCTGAGTGCACTGTGGTGGCATCACAGGTCCTTCAGCACAGCGACCCCAAGGTTTCAGGACCCTTATTCACTTGAGTGATCAGGCTGTATTTCCCTAATAAAGCCCTCACTGTGAAAAGCATAATTTGTTTGTAAATGTAAAAGACCCACTACATATTCAGTGTCTGACATTATTAACTAAGGATGCAAGTTTGCTGTATGGTGTTTGCTTGCTTTTAGAAATGTATTCCAAAAAGTATAAGTTACCTATTTACCTATTTACTGAGCAAGAGAGATTGTGGATAAGACATGAGTAAATATGGCTTTGCAGTCTAGTGTTTAGAGAACTTATATGGCAGCTCTGAAATGCATAAGGTTGTTATTAAGATTCTTGTTCCTTTAACAGAGAACGATGAGGATCTCGTCATTTTGTCCAGAGTCCAGAGACAAACATATCTCTTTTCCTCTGTACTGACAGTTTCCATGGAAGATGAACACATTGCAAAGCATCATTGTAAAAAACTCCCATTATGTAGCTGCTATTAATGACACAGATTTGCCACGGGTTTTACTTTTGGGTTTATTTCTATCTGGAAACTAAACATGGTTTATAGCATTGTTATTCACACTTACTTTAAGATAATTTCACCTTAGATATCATAGAGTGTAAGGTCAGGGGCACTAGGAAGTTTTTAGTCCAACCTCCTGCTTGACTCAAGATGAACTGTGAAGTCAGGCCAGTTTACTCAGGGCTTTATCTATCCTAGTCTTCTAAAACACGTAAAATGAAGACTGTAATCTCTCTGGGAAACCTGTTCCATTATTGCTTCCAGTTCCTAGTTCCAGTTCCTTGATGCTATGCAAGGACTGCTTAGCAGAAACAAAAAACCCTCTGTGTTGTTAGCACTGTTCCCATCACAAATCCAATACACAGCCACATACTAGACACTATGAAGAAGATGAACTCCACCCCAGCCAAAATTATTACATCTACCTTTTATGCAGTGATAAGTGCTAATGGGCCCTGCCATAGGATCAGATTTTGAGCCAGGACTCTGAAGTGCTACATTTCAAATATAAAATTGCAAGAAATACTGAGGGCTTGAAAGGAGAATTTTGTCAATCATAATGGTAAATTTAGATGTCATGAGGAACTGCAGGCATAATATTAAATATTTTTTTAAATGTATATTACCTAATATCTTGCACCAAATCCTTTGTTTTAAGACTTTAAACATGTTCATCTTTCTATGCCAATCCTGAAGAGTAAAGAAATCTGTGCAATGAATTCTAATATCCTTTCTCCATCAATGATAATTAATCACTACCCTGGAGAGAAAGATTAGTATACTCAATAGTGGTGTTATCTGTCCTGTGACTTTCTGTCTGGAAATATTTCCCAAAGCACAAACTTCTGGTGACCTGCCATTATGCAAGGAACTTCACTTTAATTTTTAGAGGAAGTTTGTATGACAGGTGAAGAGTGTTCCAAGTGAAAAGGTTAAGTATTTTTTAGATCATTTTGTTACTAGATATGAAATGTTAGCTTGTATATATTAAATTATTTTTTAAAGTAGGTGAGTGAGAAGTATAAAGGAATGTCATCTGTCTTAACTTTTACTGTCTACTGCAATATGGATTAGAAGAAAGGTAATGGAGGAAAGGGGTAAAATCACTCCTGAGTGCAACCAAGGTTGCAGGAATCCAGACAGAACTTTAGGCAACGGTGTGAGAACCATGAGCAAAATGCAAACAGCAAAGGACGGAAGGGCATTTTTCCTATGGTCCCACAAAGTAAAGTGCAGAAATTGTTTAAAACCAGGGAACTGGATGAACAAAAGAATTGGGTAACTGATAGCAATATTTGGAAGAAAAGACACAACAAAAGCTTTTTATTTTTTCTTTGCTACAATGTGTTTCTTTAAAAGTTCATTGTTCTCATTATTCCTCTACTAGCTTTGGTAGTTCAAAGCCCTTCTATATTACAGTGAAAGTGCAGACTGGTCCAATTCAAACCTCTGGTATTTTGTGTCATTGTTGCTAACTATTTTTTCTACTTCGTAATGAAAACAGATACTATATTCTAGTATAGAATATTATTAAAATACAAATAAACTCACCATAAGTTAGCTAGAACAAAGGGATTTTGGCTGGTCTGCTAAAAAAAAAACCATATTAGGTACCCTATTCTTGACTTGAAGGGTCACAAAAACCTTTAAAAACCAGCAGAATTAATTTGAGAATATAGAAAAAAACCCAAAATTCTGGCAGCACTAGGTAATGGATGTTTCTTGCCAAGTACTTTGCTTATAGCTGCATATCTGATTTTAAAACTACTCATATTTCATAGTAGTTGAGATTAGATATTAGAATGAAATCCTTACTATGAGGGTGGTGAGACATTGGTGTGGGTTGCCCTGAGTAGTCATAGTGCTCCATCCCTGGAAGTGTCCTAAGCCGGGTTAGATGGGGCTTTGAGCAACTTGATCTAGTGGACTGTGTCAAGGGGGCTTGGAAATACCTTGTCTTTAAAGTCTCTTCTAACACAAACTATTCTATGATTCTATGAATCATAGAAAAAAAAGAAAAATGCAATCTGAATTAGTGAATTCAGCCTTACTCAAAGTGCATTATTATCAGTTAGGCCAGCTCTGTTCAATTTGCTATGTTATTTTTCACAGCATGAATTTTTAGAAATTAACTCCAAACTGTAAAAATTAGCCAAATTAATTTTTGAGCCATTTAAGTGCTACATGATAATATCACTGTATCTCATGCCACATGACTAGAGCTACATGTCCAAAGACACTGGTCTTGAAGATGGAACCAAAAAAGCAAGAAAGTTTCTAAATACTCCTTATTGTCTCACTTGTTATTTAACAACTAACATTATTTTTTTTTTTTTACTGGTTTTTAGGCTGAGGATGAACTGGGATAACAAATGATAAAAATTTTATGGATATAAAATCAAGAACTAAAGGAAGTAACAAAATGGAATAGGGAACTCAGAGCTCAATATGGTGTAGACTTCTGGTTTACAACTGTGATGTTTATAAAAGGCATTTCTTCATCCTGTGTCTCAAGTCTAGAGTTTATTTGTGTGTGCATTTTGTTGTTGTTGTTGTTGCTGATGTTTGTTTGGTTTCATTTACTTTTATTTTCCATTATTATTTTTATTTTAAATATATTTTTCTAATCACAGACCATTTCCTTTTCCTGAACTACCAGCTGAAGCCTTATCCCTCAGGCATGAAGAGCTATTGTTTACCTGGCAAAGATTGAAGGATGGAAGTGTTCCCTTCTCCTCAGGTGCCATCTCCAGAGATGAAGCTGGAGCAGGGAAGGCAGCAGTCATGAAACCCAGCTCAGACCAAGGTGAGTCTGAGACCGTGCACTGCTGGGTCAGCACACAGCCTGAAGGCTTCCACTGTTAATGGCAAAAATCACATATTCACTGCACTACACAAGCTTTACAGTCTCTCACAGATGCAAGAAACTGCCAGCCAGCTAGTGTCTTCACCCTCTTGACTGGCAAGACAAAAAGACAATCTGGTGTATATACACTGAAGAATTGATGGTATCCTCTTTAGATATCCACTTCAGATTATGCATCAACCTATTCCCTTGTTATCCAAAACTGTGTCTTCTTGATTTTATTAATTCTGTTATGGAAAAATGTTCAGTTGTCAATTTTATGCAGATCACTGATTTACAGGATAAAGACTCTTGTAAAGTTTCATCCATCTTCAAAGCCCACATGATCCAATAAGCCAAAAAGCTGGGAGGTTTAATCCTTTTGCTTCATTCTGACATATTTTCAAATTTTGTCTTCTGTTCTGTCTTCATGTCCTTGCTTTTACTCAATTATAAATACATTCTGTTTATTTTTTATTCTTATTTTTTTTCTAGGATACTGTTATTTTTCTTCATAATTATATGCATGAGTCTATGTTAAGGACTTGTGCTGAAAACAGTGTCGATAACACATCAGAGTTATTGTTATTACTAAGCAGTGCTCACAGTGTCAAGGCCTTTTCAAGCTGTGCAGGGAAATTATGGCTGCCCCATTCCTGGAAGTGTTCAAGGCAAGGTTGGACAGGGCTTTGAGAAACCTTGTCTAGCTGGAGTTGTCCCTGCCCATGGCAGGAGTGTTGGAACGAGATGACCTTTAAAGTCTCTTCCAACTCAAACCATTCTATGATTCTATGATTCTATGATTCTATGATTGATTCTATGATTCTATGATTCACACAGTGCCCCACCAGTGAAGAGGCTGGAGGTTCATGAGAAGTTGGGAGGGGACACAGAGAGGACAGCTGACCCCAACCCACCCGAGGGATATCCCGGACCATATGACACTGTACTCAGCAAGAAGAGCTATGGGGAAGAAGGTACAAGTGGAAGAACACTTCAAGTTACTTCACTTTTCCCAAGTAACTGTAACATATGATGGAGTCCTGCTTTCCTCAAAACAGCAGAACATCTGTCCCTTGATGGCCACTAGTGAATTAATTCCTTGTTTTGTTTTTCCTGCATGCATGGCTTTTTTCTTTTCCTACTGAACTGTCTTTATCTCATCCCATGAGATTTTTCACTTTTACCCTTCCAATTCTTTCTTTCCTTTCCACTTGGATGCCCTGTTTCTGGGCTTGATTTCTTGGCTAACTGTTCAGCCATCCTAGTTCCAAGGAAGTTCTTTCCAACACCACTGACTCGTGTCAATCTGATGCTTGCTCCTCTCCAGTAGTCTTTCATAAGCTGCTGTACATTGCCTTTTCCTCCTCTCTGCTACACTGCCATTTTAAGGCTTCTACTTTATGTCTGCTCAGTTTTTGACTCTGGAAGAAACAATCTTTTGTCTCCTTTTTAAAAAGGGCATATTAATTGAGATTGAAAAACAAGAGTAATTATTTATGTTACCCACATTTTAAAGTGCTCTGAGGAATGGGCACCATTATTACATAGTACTCATTTTGTTGCTTTAAAATAATGGTGCTGGTGTTGGTAACTCTGACTCATTTATAGTCGACTCTCTCTTCAGCCTGGCCTGTGACTGCCCTGTTGCAATGTATCATTAAAAAATTTGAATATTTGAATACTTTGAGTGCTACAAAAAATTAAGAAGATACTGCTAATCTTACATCTCTCTAAACATGAGATACATTTACAATTATTTCTATAAATAAACACATGGAAGATTTTTTTAAAGAACATTCTCTTTACCTCTCAGGCTCAGAGAGAGGTGTGTGTGCATTTGTGTAGAGGCTGATTTTAGGAGATTCTCTTAAGCAAAGATGCAAAAGTGCTGTAGTTATTGATGCAGTCCCACAATCAAATATATAAACAGTGAAATCTATTTGTGCATTTGCATGTATATAATTGTGATTATGGACTTATGAACGTTGAATAAATTGTGATTTTTTTGACTAGGTAGATAACATACTGAAACATTTCGAATGTTAATACACGTTGGTTTTTGGGGTCTAGGTTCAAAGTTACAGTTGCTTTTCTGTGATTGTAATCAGTCTGCTGGAAAGCTTTCAAGGAATTTACATGATCAGAGCACTGTTCTACTATATTTATAAATCATTGTGAAGCAAAATTAAAACAAAAACTGAACTCTTGGAAATGTATCAAAATTGCCAGGGTCTCTTTCTCCCTGAAGAGTGATAAAAGATCTCCTGTATTAAAGGCTTGTTCAGAGCTAATGGAATTATTTTGAAACATAAACTAAATAATCAATCAACAATCATTATCTGCATTGAATTTTGTCTGCTTTGTGGACAAGACCATCAGTGTCCAGGATACATTCCAAATGAACCATGGGTTAAAAGCCATTTGCAATCTATTTAAAATTCTTAATTTGGAGCTTCTGACATAAACTACTGTACAGAAATAGAATGTATAATCATGAATATATAGACCAATAATTTGTCCACATATTAATGGACAAAGCATTCAATTCTAAATTGAAATGTCATGGTAAAAGACCCAAATGTATTACTGTCTGTAAATCCATAATGCTTCTTAACACTATACATTTCTAGGAAAAAAAAAAAAAAAAGTAATTTCTTTCATTTGCATTTATTTGCAAGAATGCTGGTCTTTCCAGCTGTTATGCAATTAGCTTTTTACCACATAAAATTTGACCAGTCTTCTGTTCTTTTGAAAGATGTAAAAAGATTTTTTTTTTTGTTTTAATGACAGACTTCCTGATATAAAAAGATAAGTGACTTTGCTTTCAAAAGGCACAATTCTATATTTTCATGACCTTGATTCATTACTATGTGGACAAAGTTAAAGAAAAGATAGTGCTGAAAGGTGCACTATCTGTTAACTTCAGAGTGATTAATGACAAGACAAGTTATCAGGTATCTCAGAGTTGAGAACCCATTAGCTTGGGAGAAAACTGAAAAGCCAAGGGGAAGAAATAAGTCATAGTAATAAAAGGAGATGAAAAAGAAATGCAGCTCTCTTGACTATAGATTGATATGCTCATCGCCATACTTAGTGCCAAAAGGAAATTCAAATTACTGCTCATGTTCACCCTGGCTTTACATTTAAACAAACTACCACAAGTTGACCAGTAAGCACTAAGTAAGAGAAAAATGACAGATGCCAGCAGCAAACCAAAGAAATTATTCTCTAGAATGAGTTCAAAAAACCAACAAATCCAGTTCAAATATAGGAGAAATTTTTATTTAGTATTTTGTCCCCACTAACATAATTACAAAGAGAAACTTAGATTGTATTAAATAGAATTGCAAGTGTACAATATAATTTAAATCAATAAACCATGTACATAATTTCTTTTTCTTCAGACTCTAGAGTTCATCAGTCTACTTAATGTAATGTCTTAAAACTATTACAAATTTGCCTTTTGCAAGGATATCCATTGAAGAAAAGCAAAATAGACTGAATTGATCACAAGAGGAATTGTATGAAATTTGCCTTATATTTCTAACTTCTCTGTGTTTGCAATGATCTCCATAATTAAAAAAAAAAAAAATTCTTCATACAGCACAGCATTTCTCTACAGGAATGAACTGTAGTATGAACTCCATGTATGATTTCTTGTGCTAATAGGCACCCACAGAAGTTTTTGTACTGTACAACAGTTTAACATAGTGTATAAAGGTTTTCTGTGTTTTGAATAAAAATGGTTTCAGAAACAGTTCTGGTTATGTTTTCTTTTTATAAAAGAATAGCAACAAAAAAAAACCTGATATAAGCAAAGCATGCTGTAGTTGTCAAGTGTTGATAAAATGGTGCCTACTAAGTGATATTCTATGAAATTAATTGAGTAAAGACTACCTGCTGGCTTTAAAGGGCAATAATAACAGTAAGAAACTGTGAAACTACAGTTTTTTTAACTGAACACTTATTAAGCTCTTTATTCCTGCAGTGAAATAGATTTCTTTTGGACAAATCAAGTGAAGAGTGCATGCCTATGTTCTACATCAACATGCAGACATGGAACACCTAAGGGTACAGTCATCAGGCCTTTCATATGCAGGTCACGGCAGTCACAAATCTAAGCAGGGAAGACTGTGAGTATGGATAGGAAGCAGGCACTGCACCCTAGAGCTCATGAAAGCTTCTAGATTGGTGGCAGGACTTTGGAAAATGAGTGGTTTCTATCTGAACTATGACAAAATACCCTCTGAACAAATACTACCTAATCATCAAGGCATCCACACTCTACAATGATTTTGACATTCTATAATTGTCTAACATACAGTTGACATATTTAAGCTCAAGCCTATGCAGTCTGATGTGTTTGCTGCCTATCTTCAGAGATGTAACTGAGATAATGGAGTTAAATGATATTTATTTACTTCTAATTAAAGTAACATACACCAAGGACATCAGCTTATTTATTTTTGACACACTGCATACACACACGATACATAACCAAGCTCAGTGTACACATAAGAAATAGGAACCTCTCTAAACTTCCCCAAAAGTTTGAGAAACTATAAGTGATGAGAGAAAGTTATGCATATCAGCCAGAAAGACTTCACTCCATGAAAAGCAGCAGTTATGGGAAATCACAATCAATTTTAATAAAACAGAGCTATGCCCACGTATTGTGGAGAAGATCATCTTAATTTCATGAAAACTTACTACACAATACATATCTCTTAGGTCATGAAAATTTGCCTTGTTGTTAAAATTTATATTAAGAAATATCTTTATTTAGAAACAGTTATAGTGATCTAATACTATTGGTAGATTTGAAACATCAGTGAGGAACTCAACTTTTTAAAAAGACAATTATTAATAAATGTGTATAATTAAATCCAGTTTAATTTGTTCCAAATAATGAATTACTAAATTAAAAAAAAATACATTGAAAACATTAATACACAGTGAGTAGATGTGTTTTCGTTTTTTTGTTTTTTATTCATAAAATAAATAAATGCTTAGCCCTTTTCTTCCTCTTGTCCAATAAAACCGTGGTTATCTTGGAGCTGAAATTCAGTACATTCAAAACATATTTCTTGCATTTCAAAATGTGTATTCATTTACAGAATGCTGTTTGACTTGAGGTTTTCAATTTTTTGTAAATGATCATTGAACTAAATCCATAAAATTATGTTGGTCACACTGGAAAATGAGTCTGACACAAATGAGAGTCTGTAATTACAAATTATTGAAATTTGTTGGGAACAGCTTTTGCTGTGGATGGGTTTCAAAATACTACAGAAAAATAGGATGCAAACCAGTGAAATGTGCAGAGTCTACATTAGATAAGAATACTCATCTATGCAATAACTGACTAAGCAATATTTAGAAATTAGTTTCGTGCATTTAGAGCTTAACAATCAAAATGTGAATTGGTAATTTTTTTGTCATTTCTAAAATAATTGTTTAAATGGAGATACTTTCCTTATAAATAAAAAATATGTATATATATTTTATGTAACTCGTGAAATACATTCTCCTCTCCTTTTTTTCCTTTTGGCATAGATTCTAATTTGAGCCCATCAAATCATAGACTGGTTTGGGTTGAAAGAGACCTTTAAAGGTCCCCTAGTCAAATCACCCCTGCAAAGAGCTGGGACACCTTCAGTGAGACCAGATTGCTCAAAGCCCTGTCCAACCTGGCCTAGAATGTCTTTACCATCTAGCACCTACCACCTGGATAGATAAGTAGAAGCCACTGAAATGGGAATATGCAATTAGTTCTTACTATGATCATATAATTTCCATATACACCCTTCATTTTATTCTTGACTATATTAAAACAAGCACTGCAGAAAAGTAGAAAAAGTGGCATGCCGATGCTGTAGGTAGCATTTAGAAGTGCTTGGCCAGCTTAATTGGAAGTGTTTGGGTTGCCAGACTGGATGGAGAAAACAAACAGTATGTGATTACTGACAAATCCATTTTGTACCTAAGGAACTGGTATGCCAGCTACTGGTGTTATAGAGAGACAGATGGTTTTTTTACTACTATTAAAGGTAATATAGTCACTTGAGTATAAGGAAAGAACAACGGAGGTCAGAAAATTGTATCTTTATAGTGTCATGAAGTTGATGGCAGGAAATGGCAAACCCTTGAGTTCTTATTTAAAGAAAGTATCTAGATAAGCATACCTCTAAGGTAGAGAATAAAATAGTATACTACTGAGTTCCAGAACACTGGTCGTCATTACTGTAGGAAAAAAAAATCTTCATACATAGTCTAGGCATAGCAGTTTTCTAGTTAGATCATTGAGAGGTAGTTTAGAAGTTGCAGATGTCAGAATTACCTATGTAACATGAAGTTTGAGTGCAGGTTGCTACATGTCACAGGATGCCTGACAATTATGATTTAATTACCAATTGCAACACATTAAAGAGTTCAGATTCAGCTAATCAGAAGAGCAGAGAAGAAGAAATTAAAGGAATTCATTCTTAATGTTTAGTTTTTTTTATAAGATCAAATAGAAAATGTCAAGTAATTAAGCTATTTGCAAATACATGGAAGACAATAAAGATACCATAAAATAGCAAAAATAGACAACACAACTTATAAACTACAAATCTTGTCAATCCTGTCTATGTTTATAGAGAACAACAAGCATGTTAATGAAATTTATATCACATTTATTGTAATATAACACTTGATATTGCTTTTAAATAAATAGTTGAAGAAAACATACTCTAGTTCTATCTCGGATTACGTGTTCAGTTGAAAAAACAAAGTCAAATAGAAAGGGAATCATTATAGAAACTCCTGCTTAAAAGAAGAAGCAGCATCAAAATTTAAATGAGCAGGTTTCATGAAGAAAATTTGAATAAATTTGAGTTCAATTTAAGGAAAAGAAATAGTCTTGGAATAATGTGATGTCAGCTTCCATACACAAGAAAGATTTCAAGATTTTTCTCTCTAAGAAAATCCTGTAATAGTATGAATGACCAAAATAAAGTAACCCAATCTATAGACTGTCAGCACGGAGGTCTGCATGGTGTGTTGAGGATTGTTCAACACTACACAATTTGGGGTTACCTGAATCTATACAGACAAAGATTATGTATAATTTATCTTTTTTTACTATTATTATTATTCTGCTAGCCATTATAGATATTAGTTTGAATTATCATTTAGCATAAGGCTTTACAGAGCCTGAGTGCCTTTCTTTTAGGGGTCCTAACAGACTAGCACCTGCTGGTAAATACTTTCATGCTAGGAAGTGCTACATAAAAAAGTGAGAGACAATGACTAGAAATTCTGTACTGGTTTTTCTTGTTGCAGCCTAATAAAAGAAAATATTTTTTTCTTATAGGGCATGTTATGGCTATCCAGCAGTGCAGAAGAGGGATGAAGCAGATAATACTGATATTAATTTAATATTACATTTCTTTGATATTTTTTTCAGCTGGCATGGAAGTCAGGCAGCATACACTACCTCAGAGGATGTTCTTTGCTTTGTCAAAGGCAAATGTGAGAAGTTTTTGAGTTCTAATAATAATTTCATCAGAACATCCTTTAAGTATAAATGTAGAACAAAGCTAGAGTAAAATGTAAAAACTGGCAAATAAACAAGCTGCTTACCATAAAAGCTAATTTTTAAAAAAAATTCTAATGAAGGAAAGTATAAATGTCAACAAAATGCAAAATGGTATCATCTTTGCAGTGGCTTCAAATTATATATGTCCCTATGATGGTGCTATTGCACAACAATTCAATGGAAATGATCAAATTCTGTCAACTGATGGAAAAGAAATCCTGAATCTTGGTGCAAGGCGAACAATTCAGTACCATTAAATCATTCATCTATCATTTCTGACAAAAAGCTAAATGAAACTTAAGCTACCCGTCAAGAAGCAGATAGCAGCAGTACCACCTCTGTGATATGCTTAAAACTACTTAACAGCTGCAATAGAGCCATCCAACAGAAACTTGCAGCATTCCTACCAAAATGCAGAAATATAGGAGACATTACTGACTCAGAAAGACTGTGCTTTTGACAAAGTTCATATAAAGAACATTTTTTCACTTGAAAGATAATGTTCATCTCTTCAAATAGAAAAATGACTCCTCAAGCATGATAATGACCATACTAATTCTCCCAGTGATAAAAATATTATTAGGAGAATTATGCTTGACAGTGCTGATCCTAATAAATTTCTAGCTAATCTGTTCAGTTTCTGATTTTACTGGTTTTGCCTGGACTCAAGTCAGTTTTATTCATAGTAGTTAGTATGGCGCTTTGCTTTGGATTTGTGACAAAAACTGTTCTCAAAAATCAGGCACGTTTTAGTTGTTGCTGACCAGTGCTTACACACAACATCAACAGGGCCTTTTCTGCTCCTTGTCCCACTCTAAGTGTGCAGCTGGGGGTGCAAAAGGAGGTGGGAAGGAATGTGGCCAGGATAGCTGACCACAACAGACCAAAGTGATATTCCACATCATATAGTGTCATGCTCAGCAACAAAGAGCTGGGAACAGAAGGAAGAAAAGGAAGATATATGGACTTATGGTGTTTGTCTTCCCAAGTAACAATTACGTGAGACAGAGCGCTGCTTTCCTGGTGATGTCTAAGCAGCTACCTCCCCATAGGAAGTGGTGAATGAATTCCTCAATTTGCTGTTCACATGTGGATGGGTTTCTCTTTACCTATTAAACTGTTTTTATCTCGACTCATGGGTTTTCTCCCTTTACCCTTCTGATTCTCTCCTCCATCTTACTGGGTGAGAGTGAGCAAGGCTGGGTAGGGCTTTCCTGCCTACTGAGGCTAAACCATGACCCTGGTCAAAGCTGGTATGGTACAACAATGGAAATTTTAAAATAATATGCATCAATACAAACCACTCAGTACTATTAGATATAAGAGTCTCTGGAGGCTTCAGGAAAGATCATTATAGAGGCAAGTTTTCAAATATTTTTTTAAAATTCATAATAGGTGAGACACATCCTGGTTTAAAGTAGACTTTAGGTCTTTTAGTGATAAAAAGATACAATGCAATAAATTGTTTGATAGTACAACCTGTACATTGTACTTAGTTGGCAGAAAGGAATTTATATTTGTCAGCCTATGTAAGAGAGAGACTTTGTGCTAAATCAAAATTTATATAATTGCTGAGCTATAGACTGTTCTATGCCAATCATTACATATGTATAAGAATATATGCCATATATCATCAACTCTTTTGATCAAAGCAAAAAGTGATTAAGCCTTCACGTCAACATCAAGGAAATTAAGGTCCTCATCCATTTTCACAGTACTGAAGAGTTGGAAGATGCTGAAAAGTCCATTAGATCTGTGCATTGCTACTGAATAACTTAAAAATCTGTGTGAGAATTTAGCTAGGCTGACAAGATAACTGATAAAATAAACATGGATAACACAGAGATGAATTCGAGTTCTGTCTTGGGACAATAAAAACTCATCATTCATTTTGAATGCAAAAATGTTCTCATTTTTTCAAAACCAGTTTTATGTAATGCACAGAAGTTAAGAAGCTTGAAGTCATCAGAATAACGATCTCAGTGCTTTCTGCATGAATCTGTAGGAATTATTTTGCTGATATAAAGTGACAGATTATAATTTTGACTACAGAGAATAACAATACAGCTGGATGCTTTCTTAAGAACAAATACACTCGTCCAGGTTCTCTATGTCAGGTAATAGACTTCTGCAACTTATTATCACTGACCAGATAATATACACATACATGGCTGAAAAGAAGGCTGATGAAGCATTACATGGACATGCTCAAGATAAATCTGAAGTGGAATGGCAACAGTACCACCACAATGTATAAAGCTAAGAGTAACATGTTGTGTCAGAAAACCTATGTTGATATTGCTAAGGCCTTCAAGCAAAAACTGATTGAAAAAAGAGACTGTAGTGAAAAGTGTAAAATATTTTTATGGCATTTACCTTACTAATTGGCTATAAAATAGCATGATAATTTACAGTGGCTACAAATTATGATGCCTTAAAAATGAGATTAATTTTTCATGAAGAAGCCATAAAAATGAATTTTCCCATATTGAATAAGTAATGGCTCTGCAAAAAACATATCTGGAAACACAGGAAATAGTTTAAGATTTAGGCTATTCTGATGGAAATCTGACACTACAGAGCTTTGGTTGGAGGGGGCACTGAGAAAGAACGAGTAAGACTTACAGATTTACAGGAGTTGTGGTGGTGATGTGCAGACATAACTGTCCAATTTTTGTGAAACTAAGTATTTGTGCACTAGTCCTGTTTTCATTTTAGAGATATATTTTTAATACTCCACTGGAAAGGCCTAGAAACATATAGGCTGCAATCAATTTAGCTAAGCAAATATAACTACTACCCTTTCCACCTGGATGTTGTTGATGTGGTTTAAAATTATTTTTTTAAGTCTGACCTATTATGTGAAGACAGCCAGCACAATATTAATTTGCGGGGATGAAGCAAAGTGAAAGATACATGTTTACATTAAGAAAATATTTTCCTTGTCATCGTCTGCTACTCAACTGTTTTCTCTCACATAGATAATAGGTAGTTTGGTGTAAAGGCCTTTAAAGTTATAACTTACTTAATTGCAACTTGTGAATATGATACAGAGTCTCTTCTGCCAGGAAATACTAATTTATTGATTTTACTGCTGTGGACAAGTCAGCAATGACACCATTGCCTTTTACTTCTGATGGTTACCTTAGCAAGTATATTACCATATTAACCTTCTGTTACTATTAATTTCTTTATTTTATATTTTAACTAGGGATATTAATTCATTCTGTGCTTCTTTATTAAACTTCTAAATAATTCTTAATTTATTCTAAAGCATCAAGAATTTCTTAGAAAATTCTTGGTTTCCTCTACAGCACTCTCCTACAGTATTCTTTAGTTGTAAAATTTAGTCTTCTTTTTCAGTATTTCTTTCTCTCCAGTCATTTTAACTGCCATTAAAACTGCTGCTTCATATCTCATTTTTCCAATTAGTATGCCTTGAAGATTCATATGAAACTGCTATTGAAAAGCTGAACTGAATATATTATATGATATTAACAGGAGCACATTATGCTATATACAGTATATAGTTCAACCCTGAGAAGAGGAGATTGAGGGGAGACCTCATTGTGATCTTCACCATTCTCCTGTGGGGAAATGGAGGGGGAGGCACTGATCTTTTCATTCTTATGACCAGTGACAGGACTTGAGGAAATGACATGAAGTTTTGTCAGAGGAGGTGTAGGTTGGACATACAGAAAAGGTTTTTCACCCAGAAGGTGGTTGGGCACTGGAACAGGCCTCCCAAGGCAGTGATCACAGCACCAGCCTGACAGTTCAAGAAGCATTTGGACAATGCTCTCAGGGACATGGTGTGGTTCTCAGGGTGTCCTCTGCAGGGTCAAGAGCTGGACTTGATGATCCTGATGGGTAACTTTCAACGCAGAATGTTCTGTGATTCTATAATCCTAAAAACCCAATGCTACTTGGTAGCAAAAATTTGCATTGGTGATCCTAAAGTAAATAAATCAAGTCAGAATGAGTAGTTTTTTTCCGGTTGTTTAGTTGCTACATATGCAGGCATGTAACAGCCTTCTATTGATACAAACATTAAATTCACTTCACAGGAATACATGAATTAAAATACTTCCTGGACTGCAGAGTCCTATAACCTCTTGAAAGTACTATGCTGTATATTCACTTTTATAACAATAAACAATCTAGATTTTGGAAGACATGGGATCCCTTTGAATAGGCAGGGCAAAGATGTTGTTTCCAGAATGATGATTGATTTGGACTTTAAACTAGAAACCGACAGAGAGAGAGCATTACCAGCAGCCTGTAAGGGAGAGACAGACAGGGTTGACTAGAATCTGAAGGGATGTGAACAAAAAGGAACATAAAACCAATAAACATGGATTAAGCAAGACCACCTCCAGCCTTTGCATGAAAGCAAAGAGTGCCTGTAAAACACTATAATGGAAAAAAAGATACTGTTTTAGGAAATCAGCTCACCAAGGTGTTTTATTTCAGGTACCCCTGCACATGAAGAATGACAGGAAAAACTGGGGGTCTTTGTACTGTTTTAGGACTACAATCTTGGTTATAGAGATTGGCTAGATGGCTTGTTTAATGAATGCTTCAATGGAGGAATACAGGCACTTTAGGATCAGCTGGGCAAACAAGGAGGAGAAGTTGCTCTCTATGTGAATAAAAGGCAGAAATGTGGAGCTTCACCTGGATATGGATGATAGGCTGACTGAGAGCTTATGTGTGAGGATGAAAGAGCAGAGTGGCAGGGGTGACAAGTGTGTGGCTGCTATAGATTGGCTGACCAGGAGGAACAAGTGGGTGGTGCCTTCTCTGGACAGATAGAAGTAGTCTTGTTTTCACAGGACTTTGACCTCATAGAGAGCTTCAACTACACTGGTATCTGCTCAAGGAGCAGCATAGCAGGGCATAAGCAATCCAGGAGGTCCTTAAGGAGCATTAATGACAACATCTTGACCCAAACTATAGAGGGGCAATGAGGACAGATGTTCTGGTTGACTTCATACTCACAAACAAGGTTGGCTAACTGGGGATTTGAAGGTTGAAGGCAGGCAGTCCTCCAAGAAATTTATGGTTTGAAGAGATTTTTTTTTTTTTAAATCTTTACAAGTACAACATTTAGCACATTTATTTCTCCAGTCTTCCAGGTCACTCAAGTCTTCCTGTAAAACTTTTCTAATTCTCCTTTTTATTGAAGGAACATCCTAACTGTTATATTTAGCAAATTTCATTATTACAGCTTTAACTTCTTTACTCGAGTTGCAACAATTGTTGTTGTCACTGTCTATCATCTCTCATGCATATTTGCAACCTCACTTTCCTAACAGCCAGTCTTCACCAGTAGGTGTAAATTTCCAAATGTAAATTTCCAAATTTCTAAAAATCCAAATTTCCAAACCTTTCTCTGTGGGTGTCTGATAAAGATCTATAAATCACAATATTTTGAACATTTATAGATGAATATGTTATTTGATTGCTCTACAGTTTTCACCAGAAGTTTGTAATATTAAACAAGATGAAGCTTATACATTTTACTATGAGAAGCTGCAGTAAGATCTGTAGATATAGAATAGTTTAACATTGTAACACTCATTTTTATAAAAACATAAGCAGTCAGGTACTATGATTTCTATTGTTATGCATAACATTTTTGCTATAGTCGGTCCTATCAATAAACTTCCCTTTTCATGAAATCTGAATTTGATTATTTTCTATTCCTATGTCCTATATATTATAATAGGATACATCAATATGATGACTGTCATGCAACTCATTTATGCACACAAAATTTCAGTGAGGCTACAGTTGACCAGTGAATAAGCAGGAATTCATGTCAAATCACCTGAGCTGTATTCTTGTCTCTTACAGTGTCCTGATGAGTGACTTAGGACATTCTGATATGGTTACCTGGAATTCAGCTGACATTATTTCAGTCATAAAATCTTTGAAGAATATATATTTTTGCTTGCACAGTCCTTAGTACAACAATGACTGAAGTTGCAGCTAGAATTAATGTAAGGGTGATAACTTTTATTTTTTCAATTTCACAGTATTCTATCTTATTCTGGTTTTTTTCCATCTCTGCATGAATTTCATAAGCTATTATTGTCAACCCACTGTGAAATAGTAGCAGTAACCTTTTATTTTTGCTCATAAACTAGGGATTTGATTTCAATTTTTTTTCTTTTAGGAATTTGTTACTTGCTTAATGTTGAGAATTTTAAACAGTCTTCTTTTCAAGGAAGCAGTAACTTTATTGGCTATGTCACTTTCATTATTTCCTGCAGAATTTGTCTTCTTTCTAGAATGACTATTATTTTTAATATTTGCTTTGTCAGAGTTTGGGAGATTTCAGTATGCTCTCTAAGCTTTCATATCACCTTGTGTGTTTTATTTTTTTCCTCTTACTAAGTGTAATTTATAACTCTGTAAGTGAAATGGCAGCACAGGCAGAACCAAAAAGAAATATTACATCTCTATTTTTTCATCAATATTAACCCAATATATTTCAATGTATGCTTTGTCTTCACCAATACAACTGATTGCTAAATATGAATAATAACAGTCAAACCATGAGAAATCTCTGTTGTATTATCTACCTATCTGTCTATTCATCCATCACCCCACTATCCAATCACTTCCATAAAAATGAATAGTGATATTTATTATGGACTTAATGGAGTCTTTGGCATGTCTCCCATTTCAGGCCCAGCATTGTACTGAGGTAGAGCTCTTTTGTTCTTGGTATTTGCTGTGGTTTATGAATGCCATATTTCAGCAACCTTTCCTTCAGCCTCATTGACTACCCTAGATTCCCAGCCATAAGCAGTATTAAGAACACACTCTTTTGCCTTTTTGCAAAGAATGTTTCTGGTTTTATTTCAACTACTTCCATTCTTCTTATTTTTTATTACTTTATCTCTTCTTTTGTTTTCAGGTATTTTTTTCTCTTTGAATAGCAATCATGAAACTTAAAATGGCTTTCTCTATATCCTCATTTCTATTCAGTTTATTAGCTGACACCACCTTCTGAGCCTGTCTTCTGTGAAGCATCACAAGCATTCAACTCAGTTTTATAGAAACAAATCTTTTTTTCCTGTTATTTTTTTTTTTGTCACTCCTCCACTATGTTCTCTTTTGTGGCTTCTTAAGTTATACAAAAAGTTATT
This sequence comes from Toxostoma redivivum, assembly GCA_013397375.1. NCBI lineage: Eukaryota > Metazoa > Chordata > Aves > Passeriformes > Mimidae > Toxostoma > Toxostoma redivivum. The sequence goes on from VXBI01011790.1 coordinate 289,006, forward strand.
ATTAAATCTTGTCTTTAAATGCTTTGAGTTCTACACTGTTTAGAGTTACATGAAACAGTCTGGATAATGTTTCTGTAAAGGTCTATTAAGAAATAAAAATACATGTGTACTTCTGACCATATGGAAATTATCTTGCTGCTTCCTACTGCTTGTCATATTTCATATATATATATATATATATGATAAAGATTATTACACTTGTCTGTTTTAAAGTTGTAAGAGAAGCAGCATTCTTTCCCAAAAGAATCTTTTATAGAACTGGCTACTTCATTAATAAATATTACTGATGATATTCCCTTTCGTGAGCACCTAAGAGATACTGAAACAATAAGCTAAAATTAACAATTAGCTATAATTTATGTCCAAACATTTTCTCATTCCCTGCTTCCCCATTTAATTACACCTTTTAATTCATCCCCTTTCGTGTGTCATTGAAATGAAACTCACAGAATTTCTACATCATACTTTAGGCATTTAGCTGAAACATACAGGTTACTTACTGTGATATCTCACCTCCTTACTGTGGTATCTTTGTTGCCAGTGGAGAGACAGACAATTCTAGGGCAGATCAAGCAAGACCAAAATTAATGTCTCCACTGAGTTCTTATTGTGATTTTTTTAAAATCTGAAATAAACCACTGTAGAAAACATACTAAAAATTCAAATAGGGACTCAGATGCTAAATATAATCAGTTGAGAAAGTGATACATATCCAGTGATAAACTTTTAAACACCAGTAGTTTTCACTGTAAGCTATTGCAGACTCGACAGGTATGTAAAAGTGAATAATTGGAAGACTTTGAGAGGCATCCTGGACAGTTCAAAGCAGAGGCTTTAAAAATACAGAAATGTATCCAACTGAAGAGTGATGCAGACATTGGCCAATTAATGATATATAATTGTGTAACAAGCTCATGAAGCTGTCCAGAACTTACAGCATATCTGGAAGTGTCTTCATAGTGCATGCAAGAAAAAGAGTTGACTCTGCAGATGTTGTGCTTCAGAACTGCATGTGCAGGCTGATCACTCTGGTATCCTACAATTTATTACTACATACCTAAGTATTATTCTATTGTCATAAAAGAAAATTTTATTTAGTATTTGGTCTGAAGCTTTTCTGATCATTGGTCTCGTTACCCATTTTTAATGCCTGTCTATTTAAACCAGATATAACATTTGAGATAAATAGACTCAAATTCAGGTAAAAATTTACCTTCTACAAAATAAATATAAGCATCTAGGGGTTTTTTCATCTGTCATTGTCTTTTCTTGGTATACCAAAAATATCAATACATCCATACTCAGTGCCATTCTGAACACACCTTTCCTGCTCCTTTTATTAGGCTTCATTTCACTCCACTCCAGACTGCTACACACCCTGCAGGGAAATACCTGCTCCACGACAGTCTTCACCACCAGCTGCAAGGGAATATCTGCTCCAGTGCCTGCAGCACCTCCTCCTCTTTCCTTTACTGGTCTTGACATTCCTTGAGCTGAATCTCCCTTTTTATTTTACTTTATTCTTCTATACATGTGCAGCATTTTGCCCTTTCTTAAGTACATTTCACTCAAGGTGCCCCTACATCTGCTGTGGGCTTAGCCATGACCTGTAGTCGGTGGGGTGGAGCTGGCTGGAGGTACGGCTTGAACCAGGCACTCTATATAATGATAAATATGGCTAAGCCACCTGACAAAAGGGGTTGGAGTCTAGATTACTTTTGGATAGCTTATCCTCCTTTTTTTTTTTTTTTAACATCCTCTTAAATAAAAATGGTATCAGGTTACAGCCTCTTCTTTTGCACATATGAAAACTCTTTGCAAAGATAGTGTTTTCTCCTAGTTAAATGAGATTCTTAGAATCATATAATCATAGAATATGCGAGTTGGACCCATTGGGATCACCGAGTTCAATTCCTGGTCCTGCAAATGACAGCCCAAGAATCACATCATGCACCTGAGAGCAAGGTACAAACACTTCTTGAACTCTGTCAGGCTTGGTGCTGTGACCACGTCTCTGGAAAGCCCGTTCCAGTGCCCAGCCTCTGGGTGAAGGACCTTTTCCTGATAGCCAGCCTAAACCTCCCGTGATTCAGGTTCACACCACTCCTCAAGACCAGTCACTGGGCATGAGAGAGAAGAGAGACCTGCCACTCCTCTTCTCCTGATGAGGAAATTGTAGTCTGCAGTGACATCCCTCAGTCTCCTCCAGGCTGAACAGACCAAGTCACCTCAACCCCTCCTCATACGGCTTCTCCTCAAGGCTCTTTACCACCCTCATGGCCCTCCTTTGGAAAGCTTTATGTCTTTCTACTCATCTGTGTTAAAAGCTGTAGTTGCATTGTCTGCAGCACTGTTATTCACACACTTCTTGCTTTAAAAAGTTTTGATTTCCTGTTTTCTATCATATATGGAATCTGATTTTGATCAGAATAGGAACAGTAGTAAAAAAAGTCAATGAATTATGCTTATATCTGAAATATCCATCAGTTTTGTGCTCTTTTTATGTTCTGCTATGTATTTTAGCACTTCACAGGTCCTGTTACTTTCCAAAGTCTAAATTTAGTACATAAACATAATGCAAGATTTCTTCAGGAAGATCTGTTTACCAGAAGACCATTTGTATAATTGTTAATTGTACAGTCATAAAGAGTATTAAGACATTAATCATGTGCTTCCACTTCATGTTTTTGAGGACTCACAGTAATATTTTATATAGTAAGGCCTTTAGCAACAAGCATGTCTTTTAATTCGCATGAATAAACCTATTGGAAATAATTTATGGAAAAATGTAATTTAAATATATACTTTAGTCCAAAGCATATCATCAATGCCAAATGAAATAATTCTTTCAGTACAGATTTATTTTCTAAGTTGGAAAAAAAAGATGCCTGAATTATCAGAATGTAAAAGACACCAGAAAAAACAACATGAGATTTTTAGAGTATTTAAAGTAAATACAACAGTAAATAAAACAGTAAATGGGCCTAACCTTATTAGTTATACTAAATCTATTTTATCTCCTTCATAAAAAAATAGACCTTTTGAATACTTGAATGCATTTGCTACAGAGTAATTTGCAAATGAAATATAAAGATGTGAAATTAACTGATCAGACATCTATCTCTGCAAACTCATAATTAATGGAACTTTGATACTGTAGTCATCACCAGTTGATATTTGTGGTGAGATTCTTCAGCCTTGTCTGACTGGAAGTGTGGGTTTTTTGGGAACAGAACTTCTTCCCAGCAATACTGAGGATTGCAAAAGGTACCTCATTCAAATCTTGTATACAACTCTTTTTACAGGATGACAAAGTGAACAATATAATAATGTGATGAACAGATGAATACATTAGCTTGCAATCAG
>VXBI01011790.1:292413-318731 GCA_013397375.1 Toxostoma redivivum
CCTTCCTTCCTTCCTTCCTTCCTTCCTTCCTTCCTGCCTTCCTTCCTTCCTTCCTTCCTTCCTTCCTGCCTTCCTGCCTTCCTGCCTTCCTGCCTTCCTCCCCTCTTTTTCTCCATTTCTCCTTTCTTTCTTCCTTTCCTCCTTTCTCTCCCTCCTTCCCTTCTTTTCTTCCTCTCCCACTTTTCCTTCAGCTTATATAGCTCAACTACCTACTGAACTTTACCTCAAAGGTCTACAGTCTTTAAAAGAAGTTCTATGCTGGTGCCTTTTATAACATCAGTGTCTCGTTTAACTTTGTGGGTATCTAGCTGAGAAATAGACTGGAGCTAAATGAGATGAATCTCCAGAGCCTTGCAAGTTCAAACTTGGTATTTCTGACAACTTTTTTGCATGGGAGACCACAATGTGGGTTTACAGGCTTAGCAAATTCTGCTAATGTGATTACTCAAATGATTTAATGTAGTTAAGATTTGGCAAGAATTACATTGCCACTAAAATAGCACAATAATTTATGAAAAAAATAGATTTAATTTAATAGAAATAATCCCCCAAAAATTATTCAGTTATCATTTCATTGTAAAGTATGATATCAACAATCTTGCAGTGAAAAAAGTCCTTCCCTGAAAAAAAAAATATTTCAGAAACTTATTCATATGCAGAAAAGTAAACTACAAGAATCATACATACCTGTTTCCCAGAGTAATTATACTCATCAGTTTTAAAGTGCTATGAGATATTCACTCATTACACTGTTGAGTTGATATACTCAATAAATATGACAATTACTTATAATTCAATGTAAATCTATTAATAAAAGGGAAAAAAGGTTGTGAAATATGGAAAACTAATAAAAAAAATCTTATCAAAACTAATAGAAAGTTTTGAACTATAGACTACTGAAGTGTGTAATGAAATCATGCCCGGAGAGTACCTTTGAGGAAACTTAAACCTGCTTAGATCAGATATCTTTGTCACTAGCTGAGATGAATTGATCTGCATCATGTCTGGAAAAGTAAATACTAGTGTTATAATTATCTAATCTGGAAGTGACAATTGCCTAAACTTATTTAGCATAAAATGATGTATGAAAAGACCTGTCTCATATTCTAATCAACTAACTTAAAGACATTCAAGAAATGACTGGATGTGGCACTTAGTGCCATGGTCTAGTTGACAAAGTAGTGTTTTTTCAAAGGTTGGACTCGATGACCTTGGAGGTCTTTTCTAATCTTAACTGTTCTACGGTTCTATGAAATGTGTATGAAGCATACATGAAACAATGTGAATAAAAATATTACCATAACTTCATTAAAACCACAGATAAAATATTTTCTTTCTTAACACTAAAAGAACTATGGCCATTTCAGTATCATTCATAAAAATGGGCAAAAAGCTTGACTATAGTTTCTTCATTCTAGTCATAAGTGATAAAGGAATATTTCCAGAATAATTTAAAGAGTATATTTTTCCAACTGAGAATCATAATCCCCATAAATATGCAACTTTCTCTGAGGAAACTGTCATACTTGACAAATGATTTCATTAAAACACTCAATCCCCATTCTCACTTTCTTGCAGCTATCTTCCCTGTCCCTTAGAGAAACAGTAAAAAACAGAATCTGTAGCAGCTACATCTCTTTAGACTGACCTTGTACTGATCTGAGTGCAAGATCTCAGAACTTTTCTAGTTTGTTTTAAACCCTATGCTTGGACCCAGTGATGGCTGTCTCCTCTGTTTCAGCCTCATTTTTGTGGATGGCACATCTTAGAAGGGGTCAGCCCATCCCCACCTCAGTTACTGTCGGACAAATCACAGCCCTTTGTGGCAGGTGACTGCAGACCACTGCCAGGCTCCCACTGGTAGCCAGGGTAGAAGAAGTAGACAATTATATGAAAACATGTACAAGTAGACTAAGATAATTCCTTGATTGGTGGGTGAGAAACCTCCATTGTGAATGTAACACTCCTCTCAAAGAATACCACAAAATGCTGATGACTTGCTGTAATTGTTGTGTCCTCCTTCGAGGGAGATGGATGTATTTGATCAAGAGGTGGACTGGAAAACTGAGCATAATACCAAAGTAAAAAAAAAATAGACACCAGAAAACTGTTTTGCCTAATATTTCAGGGGTACTATTAAGAACCCTTTGGGTATTAATTTGGGCAATGAGTGTTAGTACTAGATAGATTGAACTGTAGGCTGTTAGAACAGTAATTGTGCAAACAATAAATTCTTCTTTTATATATGTATATATGTATATATGTATATATGTATATATGTATATATGTATATATGTATGTATATATGTACATATGTGTATATGTGTATATGTATATATGTATATATGTATATATGTATATATGTATATATGTGTATATATATATATGTAAAGTATCTTTACGTTTATGACCCTTTCCAAAAGAGTCTGGGTATAATTCACCAATGAAGCAAACAGACCATTTTAAACTAAAGTGCCAGGATGATGGAATCTCTTGTGTTGTGGCTCCAAGCAAAACCACCTCATTCTCATAGTATCTCTTGTCCCTCGAGTGAGGAGGGAACTCATTATAGTCTGCAAAGAGGTCAACTGGACTATTGGGAAAGGCAGAAAATTCAAGTCTCTCTTATGGGAATGTGTGAAAAAACTCAAAATAATCTCAACTACTCTACAGAGTTGTTTTTCAATCAGTCCCATCTTCCCACCTAAGGAGTAAAATGCCACACAGATTCAACAAAACATATTCAGATGGAAAATTACTTCTGTTAATCTACTGAATGTTATCTAGGGTAAGCATACTGAGCTTTAGCGTTACAGAGGTAACTAAGATATTGTTATTTCCTCTAGCTTATGAATGAATCACATTATTTTTCTGTGCATCTTCAGAACAGGAAAATAACATCCACCAAAATTTCTGAGACATCCTCTTTGTTAAGAAATCTGTAAAAGACATTTGGTCTGGTGGACTCTGGCACCTGAAGAACCTCCTTCCCAGCTGCTGAAGCTCAGTCCAGTGAACCCAAAGACCGGGGAGTCCCATCCATCCAGTGAATGCAGCTGCTGCTTTCCTGTTTGCAGGCTCAGCCAAGATGAACTTTATGCCAGAGATGCACACATGCAGAGGACAATAATGCAACCAGCTACAGAGACCACCCACAGATAAGGCATTGCCTTTACCTGCACCCACCCAGAACTCACACAAAACATATGTACAAACAGCCAAATCCCAGTCCTCTTCTTTGGAAGGAGTGAAGCTTGCTAGTAAAGATACACAGACTCTTACCCTTTATTTCAGAAGGGCTGATGCATTTGTGAACCCCTTCAATACACAGCCCCTTATCTTCTGTTTCACGAAGTCCAACATTTTGTGAACCCTTTCAGTAGCAGTGTGGGACCTCTGCTCATCTAATATTGATGCCCAGATCCTGTGCTTCCAACTCAACAGACAGTCCAGCTTGAAGGGTGCTAATGAGCTGCACATGCACATACACACGTGCACGTGCACATCTGCACACACATTCAGAGACCAGCTTAGAGGAAAATATTAACATTTTATCTTCCAAGTAGCTCCTGTCAGTGCATACAGGCCCTGGCTGATGCTGGGACTCTCACCTGTCCCAACTGGCACTAGGTACGTGAGCCACCATCTCAGTCTGATGCCCCTTGCTGGCACAAAATTGACTCTTGAGACACACATTCCTACAGTCTGTGGTCTCCCTTCAGCTTGCTGATGCTGAGATGCTCATTTACTTCAAATGCTGGCACCAAAGTTACAAGGACCACTATCATCAGTGGTCTATTGCAAATTGCAGACATCAAATTCAGTCACTCTTTTCTCTCCAGTTCTGGCATTGGGACCTTGGAATGTATAGATGGGGCGAGAGTGAGATTATGTGGAAAGAGAGTTAAGAAAAGATTTATTAAGAAAGATTAGATACATTACAGTGATTCAGTCCAGGTCTCAGTCAGACAAGAGTACTGAGCAGAAACTGCTTACATATTACCAGCCTTTTTTTCCCCCCTCCTTCCTCTCAGTACCCACCCCATCTGTTTTACCTGTATTCCCTTCCTCTAAATGCTTCTTAATAAATCTAAGAGTGCAAATTCTGGAATTAATCAGAGCATTCAATCATAAGAATACTGGCAAATCTAATGCTAGCTGTTTGCTGTTATGTTAAAAATCTTCCTTCAGGAAAGAGTAAAGAGAGTTTGGAGAGCTCAGTGAATGAACTAAACCAATAACAACAAATAAAAATGAATAATTGAAATGAGAATTTACATTGCTTGTCTAATACATCCATTCTATCCTTGTGAAAATAACGACTTGGGTCCTTTACTTATTTTCAATAAGTGCTTTCAGAGCATTTTTATTTTATTATAATTTTATTTGCATCCTATCAATATAGAGTTACAATTATATTTAATATTTTCTTTCCGATCATGGGAACTAGTTACTGTCAGTGTCTCGCCTCATTTTAGAAGAAAGGTAGGACAAAGTTTACAAAATCTTAAATAATAATGTGCACAATCTTAATAATGTGCACAATCTTGGTTTTATGTTTTATTTTCTGTGTGCAAGTTCAATATCAAGACAAAATGTTGTCAATTTTCAGCCAATTTCACACATTTAAAATAACATTCAATTTACAAGATTCATAATTACATAACTCACCTTGGCTGAAAGTACAATACAGCTGCAATGGAACAAGAATAGGAAAATATCTGTTTTCCTAGAAAAAATGTCTGTTTTCACATAGCAGTATTCTTTTTTAGCTATTCTTAAAATTGCCTTTGTGCTGACAAACATCTTTACCCAGGATCATAGGAAGACATGTAGAGTTAAACCATTACACTTGGTTAGCAAATAATTGTAAAATTATACTGTATGTTAGTGAATCCGTCCTGCTATATAACAGAACGAGAAAAAAAAATGTTAAAATCCTTCTCCTCCTAAAATATGCATGGTTAGAAACAAGAAAGGATTCCCCATTTTCTTTTAGCTAAGTGGAGAATAAAAAGGCAGCTAATTATATTCATGGTCTCCTTTTCTCCCTCTCAATTCTTACCAGCTACTTGGAGAGTAAGCTGCAGTGTATCTTGCCCTCCAGTAGTTCAGAGTATTAAACTATTTTCATGTCATTGTAGGTTTGGATTTGCTGTATCTGGAAGGGTGTTCCTCCTGTCTCATTTCTCCCGTCCCTCACTATGTCAAAATTGCAAGGATAAAAAAGATTTTTGTAGGGAAAGTTTCAAAAGTGATGCGCCTACACAGCTTGTCTGAAAGAACAAAGGTAAGTGTTCTTAAAAGACATGGACCATGAGCGGGTGGAAAACCAGCTCTAGAAAACTTTATAATGGACTTTTTTGTTTGAAAAAAGAGGGGTTTTTTTAATTTTTTTCAGAATTATGCTGATTATGATGTCTCTATTGTGAAGGAAAGGGAAGAAAAGGAGAATAGCAAACAGATTAGCTAGGAATTTAGAATGCAGCATGTCTATCCCATTTTTAAAAAATATATTTCTATACAGACTTAGTTAAAATATCAACAAGATATTAAGTCTTTCACTATTAAAATAAAGCTTGGGCCTCTTTGATCCCTCTAACTCCATTTTGCTTCTTTTTTTCTTTTTTTTTTTTTTTTTTTTTTTTTTTTTTTTTCTTTTAACTCATCATTTCGATGTAATGATTTCTTTATATTCTATAATTGACAAGGATAAGTAACACTTCCAAGGAAGATACATTTTTAAAATTTCACTGCCTTAGGATATTCAAGAACTTGGCTCCTTCTTAAAGTATGTTCTTCTGAGTATTGCTACTTTTCTCACATCCATACAGTGAACTTCTGCTGTGAAGCATAAGAATAAATAGTTTTTCACTGCTATCCTAATCCCCCCAAAAATGTTTACAATAGGATGGTTTTAGATACACTTTTTCATTCAAACTTTTCTCTTGAAGACATCTTATTTGTCCCATATATCATAAATAAACAAATTACCTTCTTTTTAATCAAGTTGCACCCTAAATCATGACATTATTGACCCTTCCCATCTTATATTTCTAGTATATCTATAAGAGGATATTGAAATAATGAATACAAATGTTATGACCATTCAAAATCATCCATCCAGGAAAAGTTCTGATTCTTGCTAACTCCATATTTGAGAACCAGTGTGTCAGTGATTAAGAATCTCCCTCTGTTATACCGCCAATAGAAGAAAAGTACTTGTGGATGGCATCTGATTATGTATGAAAAGTTCTACCTATATGTTTTTAATTACTTTTAAAAATCTAAGGATATGGAAATCTGTGCAATAATCATCAAAAATGACTTGTAATTAAGCAGAAGTTCATACCATTATTATAACAGATAAAATAATTATTGTAAGGCAAGGAAGAAAGGTGTTTCCTACCTGTAAAACCCTTGTCACACGCACAAAGAAAAGTGTTTGGAGTTACATTGATGCAGTTACCATTGAAACATGTAGATGGCTGGCACTGTCCAACTATTTCTGTACAATTTTTACCTGTATCAAAGGAATAATAGGAACATTGGACTTCAGTAAATATTTAGGGAGTTTGGTGAACTTTTTGTAAATGTCAAATTTATAGCTACAATATAGATAGTCAAATGGAGAGAAAGGTGTTTGTGCTAACATTGTTCATTATTTTCCACCAAACTCACTGAAATTCTAAAGCAAGTCAGAAAGATATTAATCTGCTTTTGTGCTAGGCTATTGTGCTTAACCTCATCTGATATATAGTTACAAATTCATAAATACCTTAAAATGCTGAATTGCTACTAGAACTGTAGTATTTATTTCATTTAACATGAATCTAGCTTATAGTTTCTTTCAGCATTGAGAACAAAAGATGTTCTTATGTGGAGTGGAAATGTGAGATTTTTTTTTAATATGCAGCTATCTGGAAGTTAAAATTCCAGTTATAAGTTGTTTATGCTATTACAGCGTACAAGTCTAAATACCATATAATTGTGTTTGCCTCTTGAATTATTATCATGATATTATTCATACTTCAAAAAGTGTTTAAATTTCTAATAGACTTTATGTTATGTGAGGTACTCTTTCCTCCCTTACTCTTGTGTAGCCATACCCATAATATATGGCATTTTAGTCTCGTAATTCTTATTTACATCCAGGTAATTTATAAAAACAGTACTGTCAGTACAAAATGATGGCATTACCTAAAACTTTCCTATATAGGCTAACAAAATGTTTTAAGCATTGCTTGTTGATAGCATTAAGCATGATGATTGCTTTTAACAGAATTGCTTGCAAATCTTTTCATTAATTTGAGTTCAATTTGTACCAGACACTTTTGATATTATTATTTTCAAAGCATTTTACACAGCCTTCAGTAATGATAAAGGAAATATAAAACATCTTGCATACCATCAAGGTGTTCCACTATCTTATTGCACTGTTCATAATTATAAAAATATTTTTCTCACTACATTGACTTATTCATACCTGCATAATCTTCTATTGGCAAATGCATTAGTAACCAAATTATTATGCACTTTGAAAAGCAATTAAAAATAAATTACAGCAATCTTAATGCAACATAAACTTCATTTCTATGAAGTGTGTTCTATGAACCTCACTCATTCCTGAGCCATCAGCTGTGCTGCATAGCACAGCATCACTATTGTGAGAGCATAGAAGTTCAGTCCAACAGAGGAGCATTTCAAGAATTCTGCTCCAAAAGTACAAAAAGCTACAACAATTCTTTTTGTGATGAGAATGGATATTTCTGATACTTTCTAAAATGTACCCAAACTCTATTGGTCTGAATGCAGGAACAACATCCCCATAATTTCCTTAATCCATTTTTTTCTCCATGAAATAAAGTTAATGGTTAGGTAAGAATTTATTCAGTTATGTTGTACTTTCTGGTATGGTAATAGAAACCCAAATTCAGTTTCTCCAATGAGTGTTGGGTAAGTACTGCAATATTTCCTAGGAGTATTACTTGATTTTTTTTTTTTCATTTGAGACATATTTAATTTTATACAAAAGTATATTTAACAAATTACCTTTGAAAACAAGTTTACGGGACAGAACAATCTGGAAGAAAATATTGAGTATTTGATTTTGCTTGTCCTTCTAATTTAAGGTTTGACCTTTCAATTAAATCAAATTTTGATTTAAAAAAAATTCACTGATGTAATTTGAAAGGTCTTTAAACTGAAAATGGAGGGAAGTTTGGGCAGGTTGAATGAAATGCTTATTTCAACAAAATCACTTATTCTTTTTCACCAGTTTGGTTACTCAGCTGTTTTTAGCGGAGCTTACTCCAAATGATTTATGTTATTTGGACTAAGAACCTGAACTGCTGAATAAAAAAAGAAAAGCAGTTACTTAAGTCAACAAGTACTTTTTTATGTCTCATGTTTAAGTAGGAAAGAAGCATGATAAGAACTTATTCTGTTTTTCTCTACAATGTATTTATGAATATCAGCAAGTACAAACTTCAAATGTGTGCACAGTCTCCCATAAGTGACTCCATGTAAAAGAGACTCTGCAGGTGTGGTAGCAGCAGTGGGCAATCAAATGATACAAAATTCTACCTTTCTACTGTTGTTCTTACTGTTTTATCATCTGTTAAGGAAAGTGTATGATCTATGTGATGTTTATCCCTGGAGGAGAAAAGAAATACCTGAAAATTTTGGAGGACATGCACATTCGTAAGAATCTCCGGGAAGTTCTGATTTCTCAGTGCAGGAGGCATTGTTGTGGCAAGGTTTAGTGGAGCATATATCAAACTTCTGGCAGAATTTTCCTGAATACTGTGAGAAACAATGGCAATTATATGCTTTTTCCCAAACATGGCTTAGGCATTTTCCATGCCCAGAGCACAGTGGTGCATCCAGAGACTGTTGGCAAAACTGCTGCTTCACGGTGACGTTCAGACGAAGGCCCATGTTGCACAATAGCGGACCTCGCTTGTGAAGTTCTGCAAAGTAATGAGTTCCAACACCAAGCCAGTTAGGGTCCACTTGGTGCAGTCCTCTTATCTGGCAAACAAAAATCAACTGCTCTTGAAGAAAACCAGCCTTAGGGCAGTTAATAAATTCTTCCTTGGAGACATTTACCAAATTCATTCCATAGGACTGAAAGGATGGCTCAGAGGAGATGAAGAGACTATCACCTAATTGAAGCTGCAAGGGGCATATCTGAGGAATACTGAGGTTATGTTCTTCAGATATTTCTCCAGTAATACTTTTGTTCATATTCCAGCATTCAGTGTGAAAGTCTGAACAGACATTTTCCCTTGGTGTCCATTTTATTACTGTAGGTTTTGGCTCTGTTCTCCATTCAGTAGTCATTTGCCTCTCACATATTACCTGCCCATTGACAATGCAAAGTTGAAGAAAACTCACTACCATGCAAAATGCTGATTTCGTGGTCATGGTTTCACCTGACCAATGGAAGTTTTCTTTCACATATGCTTCGTTACTGAGGATAGCCTCAGAACACTTGTTCCTTAAGGCTCACGTGTATTTTCCATGGCAGCCTAGGAATTCAAACAGAGGAAAATATTTCTGTATGCACACTAAATATAGTTAAATATGAAAACTTCATTACAAAACAGAAAACGTACAACAAATCAAGGCAACATCTAATTACTTATGGGAAACTAGACTAAGCCAAATGAACTGATCAGAACAATAACAGTGTAACAAAGCAATTTTTTCCCTATTTTTATTCCTGCTAAGATACTGATATTTATTTAGTGCATTTTATTGTACTTGTGTGCACAAAAGCTTGACGGGATACTTTTCATGTTCCCTCCCTCTATTGACAAAACTAATGGTAATAAAGTTAAGATGGGACATCTGAGGCAAAGTGAGGAGCTAAACAAGAGCATCTACGTTCTAGTCGTAAGCTCTAACCGTAAATATTTTTCTGATAAGAATTTAATAGTTTATTATAAAAGTAGACATTCCAAAGATGTAGGCCTAAGAATTTTTGTTTTATGAAGAAAACATGCAATTGCTACTAAACTCTTTTCTTATTCATTCAACAAAACCCTTCACTAAATCCTTACTTTTCAAAGAATGTATTTGAAAACCAAATGTCCTTAATCATATGCTTGAGACTTTTATGTATTACCATAAAAGACAACAGATTACAGAGTCCTTCAGGACTATTTAATTTATAGACTAGCCTTTTCTCTCCCTTGAATATATCTAGCAATTTTTATTGCATGGAGATGAGTGATTACAGAAAGAAAACCAAAAGAAGATTATGAAGCTTTTCCTTGGAGTCATAATGAAAATTATGAAAGCATAATAATATGTTTAATCTTAGAAATTTTCAATAGTTTTGCATTAGTAATAGTTAAATTTGTCTTAAATACAAAGCTTTTCCTCTCCTTCAGTTTTTTCCCCCCCTCAGTATCTTTATCTGAAACTCTCAGATATTTATATTCCCCTTTAAGATAGTGGCCCCTTAACTGATATTTACAAATGAGAAAATTATTCTAAAGAAAATTTATCTTACAAGGGAAGCCATTCAATATAAATAAACAATAGCATTTATAGTTTGAAATTTGTTCACATTGTTTTCATTTTTGCACAGCACATGTAAAAATCATGTGGATGCATATTTTTCTACCCCTACACACACGTAGTTTTACTGGGTTTGCATGGCCTGGTTTTGGTAAGGGGAAGACTAGAAGAGTGGCTTTCTCATTGTCCAGCAGAGCCAATGCCAGCCAGCTCCAAGATGGGAGTGCTGCTGGCCAATGCTGGGCCAATCAGAAATGGTGGTAAGACTTATGAGATAAAACATTTACGAAAAAGAAGAAAAAAATGTTATTGCACTGCTGTAACTGCAGCCAGAGAACAGAGTGAGAACATGTGAGAGGAACAGCTCTGCAGACGCCAAGATCAGTGCAGAGGGAGGGGCAGGAGATGCTCCAGGAGCCAGAGCTGAGATTTCCCTGCAGCCCCTGGTGCAGCCATGGAGTGGCAGCTGTGTCCCTGCAGCCCAGGGAGGGACATGGGGATGCAGAGATCCACCTGCAGTCCAGGGAGGAGACCCACACTGGAGCAGGTGGATGCCTGAGAGGAGGCTGTGACCCCATGGGAGGCCTGTGCTGGAGCAGGCTCCTGGCAGAGACCTGTGGAGAGAGAAGCCCATGCTGGAGCAGGTTTCCTGGTAGAACTTGTGACCCTGTGGGGAGCTCATACTAGAGCAGCCTGTTCCTGAAGGACTGCACCCCATGGAAAAGTATCCTTCACTGCAGCAGTTTGTAGAGAACTGTTGGCTGTTGGATGGACTCACATTAAAGAAGCTAGTGGAGGACTATCTTCTGTGGGAAGCTCTCCATGCTGAAGCAGGGGAAAGACTCCTCTTCTGGAGCAGTGGCAGTAACAACCTGTGATGAACTAACCATAATCCCCATTCCCTGTCTCCCTGTGCCAATGGGGTAGGAGATATAGCTGGAGAAGAGGGAGGGGTGGGAGGAAGGTGTTTAATTTAAAGTCTTATTTTACTTCTCATTATTCTGCTCTGATTTTTTTAGTAATAAATTCAATTAATATCTCTAATTCCAGTTTGTCTTGCCCATGGACCGTATCTGGTGAGTGATTCCTCTCTGTCCTTATCTCAACTCATGAACTCTTCATTATATTTTCTCTCCCCTGTCCAGTGTGGAGGGAAGGGATGGAAGGGTCTTGGTGGATGCCTGGCAGCTACCCAGGATCAACACACTACACTGGTTTATCACAAAAGTGCATGTGGATTATAATGCAACAGTACATGATTTCCTTAAATGTCCTCATTTTCCCCAGACTTCTTCAAGTGTTTTTTGGTACATACTCTGATCTAGGCTGAAAGATTAAAGGACAGAAAAAATACTATTTGAGGAAAGATTTAGTTAAAGAACTTTAAACAATTTAATGATCTGCTGGCAATTATAGGATAATAATTAAGAGTCATATTCAGTCTCTCCTATTTTTATCTAAATTAATTTGAAAACATCTAAAATGTATCTATATCCTATTAGTAGCATGTGAACCTGTCACAATGATCTTTGAGCAGCAGAGTGGCCAGCACTGTTAAAACCTGTGAAGATACCTGAAAAGCATGGACTATGACTAACCAATAGTAATAAAGGAGACTTGGAGCTTAGAATATTGAACTCAGAATGGGTATAAACTAGATTTTGATCCTTCTCCCAGAATAGTTTTCATTTTATTTTAACTACTGAATCCAAATTCTGCCTTCAAAGAGTTTCAGTACTCTAGCCATATAGCTCTAAAGCTAGGCAAATATGTTAATATTAATTTCCTCTCTCTGCCTCTGTATTTTCACCCCTGGGAGTTAACTCCCCATAGAAAGAAAGAAAGGACACGGATCTGCAAGAAAACTACTATTCTTGTTGCTGAATACTCATAGTCTTTCTATTTTGAGACCATTCTATTATCTTCACAATCTCATGATGTTCAAAGATACCATTAGATAATGGGGTATCAAATGTGTAGTTTGGGTCATTTAGCATTTTTTTCTTTAAAGGTAGCAGTCTTGAACTATTATGTTCATTATAACTGCTATTACATCTGTCACTGTTATCACGTATAAAAGTCTATGGTCTATATTACTGCACAGATTTAGAAATCCTACATTCAGCAGCCCATCTTTTCACACCTATTTCATAGTAAGATTTTCTCAGGTGTTACTAAAAAGACCTTTACAAAAGGTTATTTTTCCTTTTAGACAGTTCAAAAAGAAAACTATTGCATGTCTAATGCAGAAGAGTTCTTGCCTCCTTACATTTTGTCCTCATTCATGTAATTATGCATCATTCTGGTGTCATATACAAATTTTATTTTAACTGGTAATGAAAATATGCTTCTTTAAAACATTTATATGGGAGAAATCTTAACTATTTTTTAAAAAGTGGGTGGTAGCATTTTAACAGTTTTTATTCTTCACAAAATCATTATTAGTCTTCATGCAGCTAAAAAATTATTATGAGAGCCCTATAACTAATAATATTAAATAAACAAAAATACCCTGTAATGAAAAAAACCCCAAGGGAATATAGAAAAGAGATACCAAGAGAGTGTTCATTTAGCAATAAAATCAAGGAAAAAATATAGAGTGAAGATTATAAAAAGTAAAAAGGTGTGTATGAAATACAGTTAATATATTAACATATATTACTTAGAAAATCAGAAAGAAATTAAATAACTGCAAAATGCTGATGCCATCTCATGAGAAAAAATAATGTCATGAGATGAAATTTGAAAGGGAATATTACAATTGTTATACCTTATGTCTGCTTTAGGTAAGGATAAAATCTTCCTATTTATAAGCCCAGCTGGCTCCATGTAATTCATAAAGACTAAGAAAACTTCAAGACTGGGATTTGTATGGACACAGAGATACTTGAAGAAAATCTAACTCTTAAACTTACACAAAGCTGGGTGAAAAGCAGCACAATGCTCTTTTTTGCATTAGAGGAGAATAAAGCAGGTAGATTTATGCAAAACTCCAGCAAAAATTAATCCCAGGTGATCTGCATTCCTGTTCAGCATTTTAAGAATTATGTGTTCTTTCTATTAATAACTGTTATTACATACTAATAACAAAAAACAGATTACATTATAAATGAGATTGTAGAAACGCCCGCAGATGATATTTGACTTTAACACTTCTCAGGAAAAGAAAAACTGTCAAAGAGAATAAACCAGGAATTGTTTAGTAACATCATGCCACCATGTTTTGAACCTCCTCTTTCCACCTTCTCACATGTCACATGGCAACTTTGTTAAATTCCTTCCTGTGCTTGAGCAGCTTTGGTAGGATGGGGCTGCAACCTTGGATCAAGGTGATGTGACATAATTGAGAGGGTGCTGTTGAGGGGCCAGGGATGCTTTGTGGGGGCCCCCTACCCTCCTCAGGAGCTGCTTTTAAGCTCAAGTTCTGACCCTTGATCCTCATCTGGGCTATGCTGCAAGCAAGCAGGTACTTGCACTTACACCTTGATTACTTGGGCTTTGACCCTGACCTAAATATTTACTCTCTTGAGCTCAGAACCTGTCTTCTTGCTGTTTATCTCTCTGGGCACCACTGTACCGTTGGCTGCCTCTGAGCACCATTCCCAGGCATTCTCTTTCCCATATGGGTGCTATGGGATGGTGCCTCTTGTCACTGCTGTCATTGTCCCTCTCCCCTTCCAGCACTCCACCCTTGCATGGCAGCCCATGTTTGCTGCTCCCCGGGACTGTGATATTATGTTTGCTTTATTTCTGATATGAATTTAAAAACAACAAATTTAAGCATGACTTAATAGGTACATGTAATAAAGGAAAAGCCACCAATTATAGTGCTTGCAAAATTTGACTCTCTGTATTTGCAATATGAACTAATGTTCTCAATGACATACCAAGTGGTCTTTTGTACATTTTTATTTTTCATCACAAAATTAATGATTCTAGGAATTTCTGCATTATTTGTCAACCCTAATTATTTGCAAATGATTCCTTATTTACTAGACACCATTTAAAAGATATGGCATTTGCTGAAACAATATTGAACATGCTAGACAATGAATGTACCTACACCACAAAATACAGAACCCCTATTTCTACCTTATAGTTGTACTATAAATATAGACAGAATAGTGATGTAGACAGTGCTGAACTTGCTTATCAAGGTTTCTGGCGACTAGTCTTTTACTCAACAATCCCTATAAAATGATGGTAGGCATAACAGTATTAAGCCAGGGAATTTTACTTTACTCTAGTTTACTGTTAGCTGCCATGGTTTAATCCTATCTGACAACTAAGCCCAACACAGCTGCTTTCTCATTTCCCCCTATTTGATGGGGGAGAGAGTTGGAAGGGTAAAAATGAAAAAACTCATGAGTTGCAATAAAGCCAGTTTAGTAGGTAAAACAACAGCTGTGCATAGATCAAAGCAAAACAAGGAATTCACACCTTCTCATGGGCAGGCAGGTGTCCAGCCATCCCCAGGACAGCAGAGCTCCATCACACATAGCGGTGATTTGGGGAGACTAGCACCATAACCCTGAAAATGCCAGCTTTACACACACCCTACATGGTGTATGGAATAGTAAGGAATATCCCTTTGGTCACTTGGGGTCAGCTGTCCTAGCAGACATCCCACCCAACTCCTTGTGTACACTCAGACTCCTCATTGTGGGGTGAGGAGCAGAAAAGACCTTGGCTCTGCTTGGCACTGTTTGGCAATATCTAAAACATCATTGTGTTATCAACACTGTTTTTTCATGACAAATCAAAATTCCAGCCCCATACTGACTCCTATGAAGAAAATCCAGTCAAAATCAGCTCACCAGACAGCCTAGAATTCTGTTTAGTGGTTCTGATACTGAGAAAAAGGATCACAGAAACCACACATACACAAACAATGAACACACTCAAGTGTCTGTTTGGAGTCTGTCCCAATTCCTTCAGGATAGTCAGAAGTTCTGGTGTAGTATGTAACAACTTTTTTCTGCTGCCCTGTGCTTAGTATCCATGATGCTTGTTCCTACAGTCATGCGACATTAAGTTGACCATGGCTGAAGTCTCTGAGGATGTCCATACCCCTATTCCGTAGTGTCTCTGCTCCAACCTGTCTCCAGCCCCTATCAGCTACCAGTGCTTTCCATAGGTATTTCTGAACAGGCCATGAATTCCTCCAGCTTGATGACAGCTTTGCACAGATGGGTGGCCCCACCTAGAGATCTTGGGAAATGTCTGTGAGGAGCAGAAGGCAGCTGGTGGCCTGATTCCACTAGAACCCTACTACTCAAACCCAGTCCTCTACACCTGTTCCACCCCACACAGCTCTCAGTTACTTCACTCACAGTTTTGCATGCTCAACACAACAGTGTAAGGACTAAAAATCTGCCAAAAAAGCAGTTGAAGGAGTTGCAGAAGAAAAACAGATCCTAGAAAAAGTGTTTCAAATGGCATGGTCTCACCTAAATAAATCAATCTATAAATACACACTCTTTTCACCTATTGTCATTATTGTAGTTTTCTTTCTAAGACAATGATGAAGCCCCTATGTGGCCATGACTGTGACCTGCTGAGGTCAAAGGGCCTGTGAGTAAATAAAATTATCAGTAATGGAGATTGCAGCTATGATGCACATTAGACAAATAGCACAACACAGTTTACATAAATATTAAATTTCTATGTAGAATCTATTACTGTTTCATGGAACAGTAGGCTGAAAAACACAAAAGGCAAAGCAGCTGGCCTTTGATGTGATGCTAGTAAAGAGTCTCTCTAGCAGAGGCCATCATGTACTTGGATTCAAAATGCCTTCAAAAAGAATTAAAGTGAAAAAAAGTCAACAGTTCTCCTCAGGTTCTAAATGAGAAACAATTAATGAGCTAATTTGTCAAAAGAATGCTTAAAACAGGGCAATACTGTTAAGTGCTCATAGGAAAACCAGAAATTATATAAGGATACTGTATTAAAGATAAATTTAAAATTGTGTACCATTGGTCAGGAATTGAAAATAGATAAAAAGGAGCTGGTATGTTTAAATTTAATAGTGTGGGAAGGAAAGCAAGAAGCAGACCTTACAATCTGAAATTTCCCTTAAATAAATGAAATAACACAGACTCTGGTATGTTGAATGTGAAAAGAGATTCATATGAAAACACTAGAGAGAAGAAAAAAATTCAAAGAGCAAGTAACAGCATCAAAACCAACAATAAATCTCTAAAAACACAGCAGTAATAGAAATTCTGACAGAGACCCTCCACGACCAACAGACAATCTAATGATGAAGTTATTGTTCACTTATGATACAATGTCATAGTGGTCATATTCACATTCAGTGAAAACTGTGGTTGAAATAGAAACTAGAGAAGAAAAAGACAATATCCCAAGCTACTGACAATTACATTTTCTCTAGTTTCACTGATCACTGATGAATTTCATAGGATTTTTGTATTCACTCACAATGCTTATGGTGCCTGGGGATGAAAAAAAATTGTTAGAAATTATTAACAATGCAAATTGTTAAGGAACAGACTGTGTTCTTGTGGTGAAATTACTTTCTAATGTTTCTTAATCTACATACTAATTTATATACATGATATTTTGTTTATTGCACTACTGCTGTATTAAAAGAGAGAAGGCAGAAGTGGTTTTAAACATGTTTTGTCCTTTAAAACTACTATACTTGACAACACAAGGTCCACAGCAATGGGCAAGAAACCTTGAGCCCTTATTAGTAATAGCCCAGTCATAGAACAAGGTCCTGGATGTGACCATCAGGGATGATGATAAAGAGCATTGATATTCATTGAAACATGTATAGAGTGTTTACTTCCATTAAATTCCTTCAAACAGTTTGTTTGACTAATGTTGTATAAAGAATGAAATGAGAACAGATAGACTTAGAACTGGATACACATTTCTCATGTCCATAATCATGCTACCTTTCATTTGGTTTTAGACTTTAAAAGTATTTAATCATGCCAGTAAAACATATATAAACTTTTTTAAAGTGAAAACATGATTTTCAAGGAGAATGCATGAAAATTGTAATGGGCAAAGTAAAACTTCAAAAGGATTCTAAATGCAAAAGAAAAGTTTATTTTCTTGCTTTCTATAAAAGCAATACATGTATTTAAACTGGATTATCACTTTGTTTCCATTTCTTTGAGGTTTTTGAGTTCCTATAGCAAATATTTCAGAGGTGCATTTACAGTAAACTTTTTTTAAGATCATAAATATGCTTCTGAAGCTAACTTAAAATTACCACCACATAGCATACTTTAATTCACTTAAGGCAGCTATCTCAAAAGAAGTGAGTCTTCAAATGAAACAAATCTGAAAGAAACTCTTGAATAATATCCCTAGTACACCCCAGTGAGTACGGATGGTTGGTCCCTATGTGTAGGGCCAGTGTGCAGTAAAACCCCCAAGTGATCAATAACATGAGTATCATTTAGCCGTATTAGGTAGCTTCAAAGCTTCACTTTAAAAGTCCTCTCTTATCTCTCCATACTGCCTGAAAACATAAGCAAATCTGTGAGCTCTATGTGAACTAAAATAGAACTAGTCTCCTAACATATTGAAGGAGTTAAACTCTACTGTATTCAAAATAATTGACCCTTAATTAGACCAAAGGAATTAAGACCAATCTCCCTGAAAAAAAAAATCACAAATCTTGAAAAGAAAATTAATTTTCATCAACTCCAGATAATATAGATTAAGTGAATTCCATTCAATACTCTGTTAGAGAATGTATTAACTTGACTTATTCATGATTAAGGAGCCATTTTTTTCAAGGATGGCTTGACTATTACAGTCCATTGTGTCCAATTTTAGTTGAGGCTAGATAGAAAGAAAGAAAGGATAATTGGAGACTCCTAGATGGCATAGAATCAAAGAATGCTTTTGATTGGAAGGCATCTTTAGGATCATCTAGTTCTAACCTCCCTTCCATGGGCAGAGATACCTTGCACTTGACCAGCTTGCTCAAAGCCTCATCCAGCCTGGCCTTGAACCTTGCCAGGGTTGGAGCATCCACAGCTTATATTGACAATCTGTTCCAGTGCCTCATCACCCTCAAAGTACAGACTTTCTTTCTAACATCTAATCTAAAACTTCTCTTTGAACCCATTACTCTGTCATATCACCACAGTTCCTGATGGAGAGCCCGTCTCCATCTTCCTTATAGGCCCCCTTCAGATACTTGGAAGGATCTTATGAGGTCCCCATGCAACCCTCTCTTCTTCAGGCTTAACAGCCTCAGCTTTATCAGCCTACCATCACAGGAGAGCTATTCTAGTCTCCTATCATGTCCTCTGTAGCAGTCCTGAAGACAAGGGGCTAATACGCGTGTCTCAAGACCAATAGCCAGATAACTATGGAGGCAAATAGGGATTGTTGGTACCTCATGCTGTGAGAAAGGACTGGATGTGGCTGGAAAAGGAGCCCATATAGAGGCAGGCCAGCACTTTTCTGGGACAAACTCCTTGTATTTGTTTCTGGAGAAGAGCACAGCACAAGCTGTGGGTTGAGAAGCAGGCATGGATGGTTGACCAAAGGAAGACTCAGTAAAGGGGCTCAAGACCACCAAAAACCCTCCAAGCTCGGCATGAGGGCAGGGAAATCTTAGGTGTAAAAAGGCATCCCTGTGAAGCCCAGGTGATGTATCTACATATGGCCTTGTCTGATACAATGGCCATGTATATATTTTTATCAATTCTGGAAGTGGGGGAAAAAACCCAACTTCTATACTATTAAACTGTTAGGCTGATGTTTGGAACAGTTGTGACCATTACCAAGTTGTAATTTAAAGTCAGTTGTCTGGGAAAATTTGTCAGGCCAAGAATCATTCCCAATAGGCAGCCAGAGTGTACACACATTTCCTGGAGGCTAAGGAAAAGCCGTAGGTTGGATGGGTCAGCTAATCCCATTAAGCCTCAAGACTAGACAGCAACCTCTGGAAATATTCTGTTGTTAGAAAAATATCTTTGGGCCTTTAATGCAGGATATGATTATACTGCGGGATATGATTATAACAATTTCAGGGAGTTTGGAAGCACAAGACAAAAGACAATATTTATGTCTATCTGAAAAATTAATTGCCCAGAATATGAAACCCAGGTTTAGAATATATGTGTTCTATTTTAATAATATTTTGAGATCTATATAATAGCAAAATATTTGGACCTGTGAGTAATGACAATAAATTTATTCATATGACCCACAATATTAAAGGTTTTGAATTATAATTTTCAGTTCAGTATTCTTGCATTTTACTTAATTCTTGGAATTACTAATTCAAGTTCAACAAAAAAGATTTTTCTAAATATTCCATAGCTGCCGAACATGCACTATCAGCAAATGAAATATGTTACCACTGAAAAATATTTAATGATGAAATCTCATTATTAACACCATGTGTAAACACAATCAGAGAATCATGGAGTCATTTAGGTTGGAAAAGACCTTTAAGATCATCAAATCCAGCCATAAACCTAACAGTGTAAAGTCCAACACTTAGTGCACACACACAGGGAATCCATAATCACTATAAATAAAAATGTTTATAATTATATTTCTAAGAAGCCTTTTGAAATATTCTAATATATTTGAAAGAAGCTTCTGTTTTACATTAGAATTAATAAAGTTGTTCCATAATTTAATATATTTTAAATTAAATATGCAGTAGAATATCTAGGCAACAAGAGAAATTGAATAACTGGTTTATTGTTGCTAAGATTTTACAAGTTAGTACATTGCAAGAATTAAATCACCTCTGCTCCTCCAACTACATTCTCACTTGCACTGACTTGAAGGGCTTGTTACTACTCATACAGAATTTAGCGAAGGCTTTTATTGAACCTCTTAGCTGTATTCTTAAAAGAACTGCAAAAAAAATAAGTAAGAGGTAATGAATGCCGCTTATTAGAGTTAGATATAATTTTCTGTGGTTTTAGTTACCTCCACCATAATTCTTGTAGGGATTCACAAAATAAAGAATATGGGACAACTATATTTCATGGGATGATGAAAAATCAGAAAGCTCACAATTTTCACCTAATGTATTTTGAAAAAACCTGAGTAAATAGGCAGACAAATCAATCTTTCTAGGTCTTTGGAAGTCACTATTAACAACTAATATCAGGCAAGCCCTGTCAGTAACCTGAGTTCTAGCCATCTGAGTTAAGCTGCAGCAGTTATATGGGGAAAATCTTTTTCACATATGGCACAGAAAAACAAAGTAAAACACAAATCCAACCCTTCCACTAGTCAAGATGAGATGAATAGAATTTTAATCTAAATTTTGAAGAAGGTGTCATATGGCTTGTATAAGAGAATTTCAGACTTGATGTCAAAATGAAAGAGCTAACAAGTATAATACAGAAATGAACACGTGGTTCTCCTAAAACATCAACTAAAATGACACTTGGGAGTAACCTAGACTCTACAATAACCTTCAAAAGAGGATTTTAGCTGATGGTGGAAAAAAACCAAACTGTGTATAGGAAAAAAAGTTGTATCAACATTACACTCTTGCTCTCTGAATCGGATTTGGTTTTTTCTCTGAGATGTGTAAAAGATTTTGTCTGGTAGTTCATATGCCTGAGGAGGAATAAATCAGAACTCTTTTGTTTTCGGTCTCAAGGTTGTTTATTATTTCCTTATCTGCAATATTTTCTCTCAGCCCAGTGAGGTCTGTCTTGCAGGGCAGCCATGGCACACTCTCTGCCCCTTCAGGGCAGTGTTATCTTTTCATACCACAAACTATGTACATTATGTTTACAATTATTTCCCAATTACTATCATCTGTGTTAGACAGTGAGGTTCTAGTCTAAACCAATCCAAAAGTGCCAACTCCACAATAGAAAATGGAGATGAAGAAGAAGAACAAAGAAGGACCAAACATGTGCTTTTCCTCCATCTTGTGTTCTAAAATCCCCATTCCCAAAAATCCTACAATCTACATTTCACTCTGTGATAACACAACTTAAACTTCTGTGACTTTTAAGTTCTCATATAAAGCTGGTAATTTGTTTCAAGGGCTATAATCAAACCCACAGATATTTTTGGGCATCATTCCAGGGTCTCAGAGCCCCCTGACAGGGGTCCCGGCAACTCTGGACTCCCAAATGGATGTCCTAAGCTCTGATATCTCGCTTCTCATCACAAATAATGAACACAATATAAAGTTATTTTGCTGCCATAAATGTCTTAGTGTTCCTGAAAGAGTATTCAGACTCACTACTTGGGAGGAAGCAGGTATCATCATATGTTTCAGTTGCAGAAAAACAATATAGCACAGAGAGTTTTATAAAACTGATGACGTTGTACTTGTATTTAATTGTCTGGAAAGATCTGGTTTGGACCTCATGCTGCTTTCATTCAAGTGATGATTTTATCCAACTACACTTGCATTAGTAGTCAGTTTAAATACTTCTTGGCTCAGAGGTAATAGGATACTGATGCATCAAAATTCATTTTCTTTGATATCTGAAATTTAAGGGAGGTTCTTTTAAAGCAACAGTGCTCCAACAGTAGATTTTGGATCAGCAAAATGTATTCATTTTATTCAGAATCTCATAATAATCTCAGACAATTAATTTCTCACACAATTGTGAGAAATTCCTCGTTGTTGTCCTGATCATTCACGAAAAAGGTGCAGTGCTTTTATCTCTGAGGGAAGCATACAGACTGCAATTTCCAGAGCAAAGCAGTAAGTGTTTCAATGTTTCCTGCTGAAAGCACTTCATTTTCCCAATAGGCTTTGGCAAAACTCAGTAGAGCTCAGGGAAAAAACCAAAACAAAAGAGAACAAACCAAAACACAAAACCAAAACAACAAAACAAAACACAAAACCAAAACAACAAAACAAAACATAAACAAACAAAAAGACCCCTACCAGTCTTAGAACACATGTGAAACTGAAAAGTAATAGATGGCTGCTGACCCAAATGCACTTGCAGCTTTGAAATAGGTACACCGCCTTTTCAAGCTTTTTTTCAGGAGGGAAATGGTTTTGAATTTCTAGGATTGCTAGAACAGGATACTTGGAAGTTAAGTTGATCAGACAAGAAGAAAACTATTTTTAAGCAGCATCACTAATACCCATGTGTAACTAAATGATGTACTCTTTTCTTTGGTCCAGCAATTTTCAGAGGACTTTTGGATTGAAAAACTACACTAGTGTCTCTAGATAAGTTAAAAAATCAGTCTATATTTCCTGTAGTCACTGAAACCTCCTCTCTCTTCTTTCTAAGACCTTCCTGGATCTGTTCATGCTTGACAGTCCTTGCTGCTGAGGTTATTGCTCACCTCCTGCATTGTAAGAGTGTCTTCAAAGTTCAGAGGTGCTATTAAAGAAATCTTTTCCTCTTTCCACAGAGATATCTGCATGCATCCACTGAGGCAGGAAATGCATATAACACTATTCTCTGCTGCCTAACTACACTTAGTTTTACATATTCTGAAAAAAAAAAATTTGCATCATCTTTCAGAAGCTGAGGGAGTCAGAAGTAGAAACATACAAAATCAATTGGTCAAGCTGAGAACTTTGTAAGTCTGAAAAGCAAACCAGACGATATATTGTCCACTTCTTGATAGGAGTGATTAAAAGAAAAGGTTTAATCTAAACTGTATAATTTAAGTACTAAGTGAAGAATTTTTGGGTTTACAAGTTTTACTATACTTATTTTGGCATTAAGTGTTATACAACATTTGTAATGAAAACACTGGAAATTTTTTCCTAAAGTGTACGTGTTTTAGCCTGAGTTAGTAATAGCATCAATCATGGTGGTGCATTTAGCATAGAAAGTCTTTAAGAAGACTTAAAATCAATGTTTAACATAGAGAAAATTTTGAATATTGTATTAACAATTATATAAATAATATCTAAAAATTAATTAAATTTACAGTATATAAATTGTCTTCCAAAGTTTTTCAGAATTTTGCATCAGCATTCTAGAAGCTATGAAATAAATGTAATACACATTAATTTCTTTTGCACAATTATGTAATGGAAAGGGTATTAGTAGAATATGTATCGACTAACTCATCAGGGAATTCACCTCACATAGTCAGTATTTATAATTTAATTATGTCTTTTTCTCACTTCTATGTCTTGTAAGTTTTCTGACATTTTGTAATATTGTTTTGTGCATAAGCATTCTTATTCAAAAGGCAGAATCTGTTTAAAACATTTTGCCTGTTGAATTCCATAACACATTGCAATTCATGAGCTATACTTGGAGATTTGAATATCCGTTTGAGGCATTTGCAGTTACTTTTACTTTATGTATGATTTAATTCATGATCTTGCATTTTGCAATAGCATTACTCTACTTTTCCATCTGTGAAATTCAATTGTCCCAAATTGTTTTCACTTGTTATAGTCCTTTATCAGAATTAAGCATCACTGTCTCTTAAAATCTGCATATCTGAACAATATTTCTTATTTAGTATCTCAAAAAAGGACTGAGTTTGCAAGTTATTTTCTATAAAATAAAGCCGGATTTCTGCATTATACAAATAATTCCAGCATATATATTTCTCAACTCTAGAAAATGTGACATTTCAGTATGCCTGGTCTAGAAGTTGCCTGCTATTTATTTAATCCTTTACATAGTCTACTGTCATGCATCATGTGTAAGCACAGCCAGAAAAATTCTGAAGTAAACTTAGATTTTTAATTAATACATAATTCCTAAGAATATTTAGACAATTTTATTTTGTGGATGATAGCTGAATTTTTATTGGCTCTTAGATCATCTGGAAGGTTGAAGTGCTGGAATACATAAGTTATTTAATTGCAAATCAAGATCTGTAGCACCTGGACTTGGCTTCTATGGAAAAGACCAGCTATAAAAATGACACCTGAGATAGGGAATCAAAAATCAAAGTTGAAGTATTACAGTCAAGGAGGAGATACTTATGTCAACCTACAGCTGTAAGTTGTTGGTAATAGAATATCCAGTTCTAACGACAGAACAGTCATTTGAATTTAGAGTTATATATTTGGCTTTTACAGAATCTTAGAATGGTTTCGAGGAGCCTCTGGAAATCATCCTGTCCAAAACTCTTGCTCAAGCAGGACAGTTAGGTTTTGAATATGTAGGCATATGGGGGACTTTGACAGCCTCCCTGAGCAAGTCTCCCAAGTATTTGACCACACTCACAGTAAGAAAAGGGTTTACTTTTCCTAACTTAGTATGTGTCTTCTCTGTGCTATTACGTCTATTAATCTCTACATTAAATATGAGGCATAATTTTGCTATAGGTGATGATATAACAAGATTCTAGCCCTTTGACTTGCACAAGTGTGGAAAAAAATACCTATTGCCATGTATATTCTTAAACTCAGTCTGTAAATTAAAAAATACTACAGAAAATATTTAAAGCCAAGTCAGAAAGATACTGACTTTTCTGGAAAATCATTAAAATGTATCTACCTGCACATCTTCAGTGTCTTCCCCCTTCGCTCTACCCCAATATAATTTCTTCATATTTTTTCATGTGGCACATCTTGTTCTCAAAGGATTTCTGTATTCTCACCATATAGTAGTTGAAAGCCTCCTAATTTCCTTACTATGTCTTACTAATTTCCCCCATTTACGGCTGTTTTTTGAGCTGTACATTTGCTATTACTCTCTTAGGCCTTGCCTTGAGGATGCACCTTTCAACTTCCTTTGTGGAAACACTATGCCATTACAAAGGGACACATTTAAAACTCTTGACAGTTTGACTTCTAAAGCCATGAAACCAAGACCTGACAGAATTAAGGCTGAAACTCTGGCCTGACACTGGCCTCTTTATAAAAATCCCATCATACAAGTAAGCCTCTTAAATAGTTTCTTTTTCCATCATCATACTTGTAGTTGAAATAGAAAATTATTCCAATCCTTTAAGTAGCAGAAGTACATTAAATTCAATGCTTTTAAATTCATGGCGAAGTTATGCAGATATATGGGATAAGAGAAGCAAGAAAAACCATCTGATTATTAAGTACAGAGCCACCTCAATTTTTTTTTCATAGGCTGACTGCAGTATAGAATATTTAGAGCAGTACTGATACTCTCTAGAATGAGATGGAAATAAGTGGACTTCTTACAGACAACAGTACAAAAATTTTGGTAAGTCATGGTTAGCAACATACATTCACCTGATTTATAAGGAGGATTGATCAAAAAAAATTTTATTATTATAAGACATTTGGACGAGAATCTTCATTAATAAATTTTGTTAACATATTAGTTGGTTTTTTTCATAAAAGAGAAAAACTTTTGAAAAAAAAACCTTATTAAAATAAACCATTTCATAGTATTTTCCTTTTTCAAATAGTTGTTTCTTTTCTGATTTTTGTATTTCTTTCCCTTCTTGTCCCTTTAAAAGGAGAGAAAAGTATATGAAAAAAGTTAAATCCTTTTGGTTTTTTATATATTTTATTTTCATCTATTAATGAAATGACAACAACCCCCCAAAAATTCTATTCTTTAATAATTACAAATCGTTACATATGTCTGTCAGTACATTGCACACATTTGTTTGCTAGTAGCTCATTCCCAAAATTGCCTTTGGGTTCTAACCATCATCCCACCACAACTCAACTTCAATCAGTGTGAAGTTGAATTAATTGAGAAGTGATCTATTTCTACATTTTTCTTTGCAACATTTAATATATTTACCATTTTTTTGTATTAGACATTTAACTATTTTTTTTCATTATATGACAAAATTTCCTATTAGTTTTTTGTTTCTTGAATATTTGAGTCGAGAAACAATTCACATGGCTTCTCTTTTTTTTTTTTTTT
>VXBI01011790.1:318795-362362 GCA_013397375.1 Toxostoma redivivum
TTTTGGTAGAACTTACTGCACTTTGCCTTGGCACAATGCACTTATCTCTGAACATTAGAAAATAGGTAACTGTTTCAGAAGTAAATGAGCTATCCTTGCTTTGAAAGGCATGTAAGGTTGTTTGAAAGGCATATAAGGCATGTGCAGCTAGTAAACTTCTGCAGGAATATATCAGTGTACTGCTAATTTTTCCTACATTTGCAAAAGAGGGCAGCAAACAAAGCCTATGTGAATAAAACTCTCTCAAAGTAAACATGGAGATTTGCAACATAGGAGATTTTTGTCTGGAGAGGAAAAAGCTATAAACTTAGATGTAAAATACAGATAAAATTAATAGGAAGAAAAAAAATTCCTTTAAGAAAAATCTTGCTCAGGTAAATGCATTTTGTAGTGTGCAATGTTTAGAATTATGTGTTTACTGGTCAGGTCTCCCCACTTACAAATCTAGTAGCACCAGTCTCTGTCTGTCATCATCACAGCACTTAACTGTAAAAGAGAGAGACAGAAAGATTTATGCTTCAAAACTGTCTATCCCAGACTTTAACTGAGTAAACTTCTAGGGCAGCAAGCATAATCTTTACAGAACTCACTTTCTTATGAATGTCTGAAGGAATGTTAATGGTGCCTCACACATACAGGAGATCACTGTAAAAGATGAGTTTACAGAGGTAAGTTATAGGCTTTGGGAAAATGAGATTTGATCATTCAGGCATTTCAGGTGATAATCATGAGAACTGTTAATGAACTTGATAAAAGGTTTTAACTCTCCTGTGACAAGCTCCTAGTGGCTGAGAGGTAATGATACTTCTTTGCAGAAGCAATTGGGATAAGGCATAGCAAAAGGAGATTCAATTCAACTAATTAGCATAAGGTTCATATAGGCTGCTCTATGATAAATACAAAAATATATTACAAAAAAATTTAAAAAGAAAAAAATAAACAAAAATTTGAGGTTTTATAATTTCTTGTCTTAAAAATATGTATCTACTTATAATGTCATATATTCGATCCCCAGGAGCCATTCATTTAAGTGTTGGACTCATTGATCCTTGTGGGTCCTTTCAAATCAGATCATTCTATTACTGTTATTTTTTTCCCATCCAAGCAAAAAATCATTGCACAAGTTTACTTATTTCTGTCAGTAGAATAAAGGTTTCAAGGTAGTGTGATTTCAGCATAATTCTGAACTCTTGGGTAATCCAGACTCATTGATAAGACTCTTGTGGCTGTTCAAAAATTTCACACATTTTAATAACTATAATTTATACTTGTGTTCATGGAGCTAAATTGAATAAAGAGGATTTAAAACAAGCATTTTATTATTTTTCAGTCACAACCTTTCAGATTCCTATAACTGTGGAGCTAAAGAAAGTTCAGTGTTGAAAAGCGGTATGCTTGAAAGTTTGCTTGACAAAGTACCAAAAATATAAGGAGCCAGATTCTGAAAAGATTGTCTGCCAAAAGAGAGTTCTTTAAATCCATATATGGAAAAGGAAAATGATCTGATTCGTCAAAGCAGCATGGCAACTAATAATTTTATCCCAGGCTTGATTATGCACAAAGCTCAAACTTGAGAGACACAGCGCCTTTAAAAAAAAAAATTGATTTCCTGTGTTTCTGGACAAATCCACCTTTCTTTTTCCTCCTATGTTAAGCTGGAGTGCCTGGCTATCAGCGAATGTCTTTCAGTTAAGTTATATCTTGTCCAGAGACTACTTCTAAATTTCTCATTTTTACAGGGTAACTCGTTACCTAATATAATCACAGTTTGCTCCAAAATGAAAAGCTGCAGCATTCCCAAAATGTTGCATATTCTGTTCATACCCATACTCTATAACAAAATCGTTTCTTATAGTTGTACTGTCAGTGTACAAGACATTTTTGCACTTGTAAGATGGTCCCTGCCATGAAGGCATTTACATTCTAATGACAGAGAAGAATAAATTAAGGGAAAAATTACAGGCTAAAAATCTCAAACAGGATCAAAGAGAAATATGTTTACTAGACTGCATGCCTTCAAGCTTACAGAATAAAAGAAATGGCTCCTTAGAAGGCCAGAAACATGATCAGACTAAGGGCCTTGCACAACAAGCCACAGGATCAGATGCAATACATAAGGAAGTGAGTGAGTGAAAGCACAGGGAGATTCTGTGAGGAGCTGACAAACAGGCAGTCAAGGGTGACAGTCTTAGAACTGAAGATGGGAACTCTTTACACATGGCTGAGCAAGAATAAACTTTGCAATGAAACAAATGTAAATAAACTGACAGAATCTAGAAGTTTTTATACATGTTTTTCATAAATAACATTGTCATGAAAAGTTGTCTAAATAAATATTGGGGAAAACTCTGACTAATGTATTTTTGTTTTTTAACTAGTTGAGCCAGAGTGGAATAGGAATTAGTGTTAATATATTAATAGGGGTATTATTTGTATGATTTGCTAATACTTTGCTATACTATATAATATACTATATAATACTATATAATTTTGTTTTCTTTATTAGCTTCTTCAGAAAAACCACACAATTTTAAAGAACACATGCCATTGGATAAACATTTGAAACAATTTAAACACGTATTACACATATAAGAATAAACTTGCAATCTTAGCTTTAACAGATTTGGTTTAGTGTTTGGATCTAGGAACCAAGGCTTGAAAAATTTATTTTTCCATCTTCATATTATCTTATAAATTATTTGACAGGTAAGCCTCATTGTACAGGCCTGGAACACACTGTCACTTGGGGATTCTCTTTTTTAATATTAGTAAAAAGGCATTTTCTCATACAAGTATTTGACAGGATTTCCTGTCCAGCTCATTTTGGCTGGGATAGAATAGTCTTTACAGTGGCTGGTATGGGCCTGTGGTTTGGAATTGTGCAGAACACAGGGTTGATTATATAGAGATATTTTGGTTACCACTGAACAGAGCTTACACAGAGGCAAGGCCTTTTTTTCCTTTTTGGCCATGCTGATGAGGAAGTGAGCGGTGCGAGGGAGTTTGGGAAGAGACACAGCCTGGGCAGGTGACCCAAACTGACCTAAGGGATATTCCATATCATAGGCTATCATGCTCAGTTTATAAAGTGGGGGAAGAAGGAAGAAGGTGGTCGTTTCTGGTGATGGTGTTTGTCTTTCCAAGTAACTGTAACCTCTGACTGGGCTCTGTTCTCCTGGAGATGGCTGAACACCTGCCTGACCATGGGCAGCACTGAATTAATTCCCTGTTTTGCCCTGTGTGCAAGGCTTTTGTTTTCCCTATTACACTGTCTTTATCTTAACAAGTTTTCTAGTTTTTACCCTTCTGATTCGCCTTCTGATCCTGTTGGTCAGGGAGTGGTGAGAGAATGACTGCATGGGACTTGGTTGCTGGCTGGGGCAAAACCACAACAAAACCAGAAGTCTATATAGAACATTCCCTAAAGCCAGAAGTGAAAACTACAACTTTTCCACACAGATAGCTAAAACAGACGAAATATCTGAAATTTATATTTTAATAATCCTCACTTTGGAAAAGACTGTAACTGGAAAAGGAGTTGTTTAAATAGGAATGACACTAGGGACCAGCACTTAGTGTAAACTTGTTAGACACTGACTGAGATTCACTTTAGCACCTACTAAGGAAAACCAGCTGCTTCTGCACCTCAAAATAGACATTTTCTCTGCTCAGTTTGACAGGTAGACCAGCTGTTCAAGGACAGTAGTTTCCCTAGGAGAAATTTGATTAGAGAAAAACATATGATCCTAAACAGTCCATGACATATAACCAAAACTGTTACTGAAGTGTGATCAACAAAGTCTGCAAAAAAATGAACATGAAATTCTGAGCATTACTGTGTAATTTTATAGTGTACCTTCGTCAATTATAACATTTAAAGCAAATTATATCATTTTCACTTGTCCAGATCCAGCTTTTCACTCTAAAATAAATGTCTGCTTACACCAAGGACTCATTTATGTTCATTGAAGTATTAGGAGAAACAAATCAAACTTATTATTATCTGTATTTCTGTGAAAAGCCTAGCCTACTACATTTGATCAGCACTGTCATTTGAAATGACAACGTCATTCTGTGGTACCTGTTGAGATTCATCAGAGGGTCCTGAGGAAGATGAAGTTGCTAAGCCATTATCCATAATTTCTGAAAAATCATGACTGTCAGGTTAAGTTTCCCATGAATGGAAAAGGGAAACGACTTTCATTTTAAAAAGGAGAATGTGTAAGACCCAGGGAATTACAGACCAGTCAGTTTCACCTCTGTGCCAGGCAAGGTCATGGAGTAGATTCTCCTGGAAACTATGCTAAAGCACATGAAAACGAAGAGGCGAACAACATGGCTTTACAAAGCAGAAATCATGCCTGATGAACTTGGTGCCCTTCTGTGAAGGGGCTACAGCATTGGTGATTAAGGGCAGAGAAACAGACATTGTCTACCTGGATTTATGCAAAACGTTTTACACTGTCCCACACAACATCCTTGTCACTGAATTGGAAAGACATTGTGGGAGTGTGCTGGGCTTCGCACCACTAATTACTGGTTGGTTATCAGTCTCCTCTGTTTCTGTTCAGAGCCAGGATTGTTAGAAAGGCGATTGAGACGATTTGTCGTGTTCAGACTTGGATGTTTATTGTATCTTATCAGAAATTACAGAAAGTACGACAGTACCTCTAGCTGCTTGCTAGAAGTAGGAAAAATGGCTACAGCTGAGACTGCTTCAAGGCCTTTTAAAGCTAAACACACCAATAAAAGTTTTATACCTATATTATTTATGCTTTTGACCCAATAATAGATTCCCATGACCCTTAGAGTGACTTTCAACTGACCAATCCAAAGGTAACTACCTAAGTTCTGTGAAGAAGAAGGAAGAGAAGAAGATGAACAAGAACAAAAGACACCACCCAAAATTCTCCATCTTATCCCCTAACTACCACTATACTGTAAAAACCTCAAATTTAAAACCCATCACCCAGTGAAAACACACACATCTAACTCACTACACATTTGTGATTTCTAACTTATTATTCATATTTACAAGTCTTCTCCAAGGTTTCAGGTCCAGAGCAGTGTTTTCAAGGGGGTCTGTGCCTGGAAGCACAGAAAGCTCAAAAACTTCAGATTCTTGAGATCCAACAAGACATGGATGGATGGACCACTTTGTCCAGATAGATAGCGAATAAAAGACTAGCTGGATGGCTTCATGCAAAGAGTTGTGGTCAACAGCTCATTGTCTGCCCAGAGAGCAGTGATGAGTGGTGTCCCAGGGGTCAGTACTGGACAATACTGTTCCACATCTTTGTTGGCAACACAGACAGTGTGATCAAGGGCACCCTCAAGTTCACTGACAACACCAGGCTGTGTGGTGCAGTTGACAAGGTGAAGGGAAGGAAGCCAATCGTATTCTGGGTTGTGTCAAAAGGAACGTGGCCAGCAGGCCAAAGGAGGTGATTCTCCCCCTCTACTCTCCTCTTCCAGGTGAGACTCCACCTGGAATACTGTGTACAGTTCTGGTGTCCCCAACGAAAGAAGGACATGGAACTGTTGGAATAACATGAGAGGAGGGCCAGGAAGTTGAGAGGACTACAGGATGTTCCCTATGGAGACAGACTGAGAAAATTTGAGCTATTAAGTCCAGAGAAGAGAAGGCTGTATGGAGACTTCATAATAATTTTCCCAGTGGGGGCTACAGGGAAGATTGAGAGGGACTCTTTGTCAGGAACTGCAGTGATAGGAAAATGAGTAATGGGTACAATCTGAATGAGGAGAAATTTATGCTAGATATGGGAGAAAAATTATTTACTGTAAGGCTGGTAAAATGCTGGAACAGGTTGCCCAGGGAGGTTGTGGATACCTCAGCCCTGGCAGTCTTGTAGGCCAAGCTGGATAAGGCTTTGAGCAACCTGATCTAGTGGGAGGCGTCCCTTGCCCATGGCAGGGGCTCCTGAGACAAAGTGATCTTTAAAGATCCTTCTAACCCTTAGCATGACTCTATGATTCAGTGTTCTTTGTTAAGACTAATAATCTCCTTACAAGCACTGCAAAGTAAAGCTGCACTAGCAAGAGTTTAAATATCCACGTTTTTAATCAGAAAAATAAATCTAATATACTCCATGGCCTGAATATCACAGTTACACATTGAAGTGAAATATGTTTAATTAGCTCTGCTTAAAGGCATATGATATATTTGAAGTCAAGTTTTGTTTGCTTGCCTTCATGAAACACATCTGTTGAACTTTTTCCTTTGAAACACTCCAACTGTTTTCCTAGTCTATACTAATTCATAAAATTGATCCAGAAAGCAAGTGCCAGGAAATAATCCAGCTTCAGTGTTTGTTGACCATGATCCTTCTGCATTGGATTTCATGGGATTTAGAAGACAATGCCATAGTAAACAGCTGTATATACTCCATTTTACTGGGGTGGTGGATGGGTAGGTCCACTAAATTTTTCAGTTGTTTTCCTTTTCCACAGTGTGCATAAAGTAATTGATGAACTGGGATATGATCATTACTCTGGCATCTGTTCTCAGTTTTTGTATTGACAAAAAAAAAACTTACATGATAATTAGGCCAAGATTATAATATTTTTTACATTAACTATGACTGACTCTTGATAAAGATATCATGGACATGAGATATTTGGTTTATATAGTTTTAAATATTTGTTATCATCTTGTCAGCAAAGTGTTCTGCCTTTTGTGTGGGCAGTGGACTTAATATGATAATGGACAATTATTTGAATGTTAAGAATGTCAGCCTGATTTAAATCTTGGGATAAGCAAAGTTGAACAAAGATGATA
Source organism: Toxostoma redivivum (assembly GCA_013397375.1). Taxonomy (NCBI): domain Eukaryota; kingdom Metazoa; phylum Chordata; class Aves; order Passeriformes; family Mimidae; genus Toxostoma; species Toxostoma redivivum. The sequence goes on from VXBI01011790.1 coordinate 325,595, forward strand.
CCAGTCTCAAGCTAATTGTGATAATCAAATAAAAACACTGGCAGATCATGAATGATAACTTTATTTTTACAACACCTCATTGGCTGTATATTATTGGTCATAATATACAGTTATTTTATTTAGAGTAGAGCTATACCCATTAGCCCTTGGGTAGACCTGTATAAATTGTTTCTTGACTTTTGTAGAAGCCAATAGTAAATACCTAGGAAACTGTCCATAAACAGGGCTCTTTTTGTTATCCCAGCCTTCAGAGACGTGCAGCAAAGGACCAGCTTGAGACAACAGTGATAAACTTTGCATCTCACAGCTTTCAAGGAACTTCTTGATTTGTGAAAGTAATTTTTTAGCTCTTCAAGGTCTTCCTAAAGAGATAGGAACATTAAGATGTATATCTGTGTACATCTATATATCTATATCTATATTATAATACTCTTCTGTTTTTTATTTACAGTTTCAAATGGAACTATTTCTACATTAAACCTCTCAGGAAAACATTACAAAGAAGAATATCAATGCATCAATCACCTTGTGTTTTTTAAGGGTTAGAATATTTGCATCTCAATATAAAGAGCTTTGAAAGTAAAGCTCTTTATTTACCAAAGCACAAATAGAATCAGAAACTCCACACCTTTTAGATGCCTAGTTACAGGTATGGAATTAATATGACTGAAAAAATATAGAGAATTTCCTGAAGAAATAGCAGGACATAAAAATTTCATTTTCTTCTGTATGAACTACAGGCTTTATACACTGCATTTTACAGTGTAAAATTCTACATAACTAAGCACATAAGTTTCTCTACTGCATAAGAAATCAATTCTGAATTTAAATCTGAAAATGGGATGCACAACTGATAGATAGTCTTTGGTTAAAAAAGGTGTGAGTGAAAACAGGAAAGAAGACTGTCCACTTGTCTGGCCCAGACCTACACATCCTGCATGAAAACCTTCCAGGTAGTAAATTAGATTGAACTCATTGGAAAGTGCTCAGTTTTGTAAAGCTTCTAAAAATGGGACAATCTCTTCAAGAAGAGAGCCTGCAATAGAAAGGACAAGGATACACAGCGGGAAAGAAATTCAAAGATAAGTCTCAGAAATTATGAAGAGAAAGAATTTTTCATAGGGGTACATAACCATACCTTTTAGCATATAGAGCCTCTAAATCACTGAAAACTTTTTTGGAGAGCAGATTGCATTAGAGGGAAAATATTTTCAGATTTATAGTTAGTCCATTTGACCCAAGGAGATGAGTATTTCCCTAAGTGTCACTTTTCCCCCATGTATTGATCTCAGAAATCAGAAGGTTGTTGCTATATGGTTAAAGGTTGTAAGGGACATGACACCCAGAACTCAGAGCCACCTAGTTAACCTCTCTGTCAATATTACTTAGGTAGGCATGTGTCCAACCTGTTGAGGTTGGTCCTATTATAGAATGAGGATTTTGGAGCAGATTTATTTAGGATAACATAGGACTGATGACACAGGATTAATTACATTATGTAATCCCGTTTGAAAATCTCACATTTACTCAGGGAGTGCTTGAGGGACAAGTCCCAAGTGACTTCAGGTGACTCCATATTGTCCTTGAAGAGATTGAAACTGAACATCTTTTCAACTTCCACTAAAAAAAAGGTACAAGTCCCTGTGCTGCTACTGCTAAAACATCTCTAAAGAGCGATTAGTTATGCTTTAGGTATGCTTCTATACTACAGTTCTATATGATATTCTATATGATAAAAATTTAATACTTTTAACCTCAAAAGTGAGGTCTGTGGTCTGTTCAGGATTGCAAATGTAATATTAAGAAATATCAAAATGTCTGCAGAAATATTTTGCTTATTATTGTCCAGGATATTCTGAAAAAGGATGTTAGTAGCTTCAAAAATTGTATCTGAGATTTACTATTGGCAAGAGTAGAACAAATATTTTCTCGTATCTTCTGTCTGATCTTCAAATCTTTAAAACATTTTGTTCTCCCCTCCTGATTTGGAGTTGGAATTCATATTATACACTTAATCTTTGCATGGAAGCGACATTCTTGCTAGTGGTTGCATATTCTGTTCTCTCCCTTCAAGAAAAAATATCTGCATCTACTGGGGAAAAAAAGAAAAATATCTCCATTGAATAGAGCATGTAAAATCTGCTCTCAGAGCTATTTTTGCTACCCCTGTTAAATTATATCACATTGCCAGAATTCAAAGCACACTTGCTGTGTATTTATGAATAAACCAATCTAGATTTCCTTAATAATATGATTTTGGGAGATAAAAATTAAAATCAATTCTTATAATTCTTCAGATTTTAATATATCTTAAAATAATTTTTCCTGTTATAAGAGATATAAATAAAAACACTATAAGTAAAGCATTCAAACTGAAAATGTAAAATTAAGATATTATAGGAAAATTAAATCAGAAACAACAGAAATGCGTAGAATTTCCTCTTTTTATTTTCTTTTTGAAAAGTAATTTAACCTACACTTTCTGAAGAACTGTCACTCACAGATTGTTCCAGTTAACAGGCTGTCACATTGAACACTATATGCAGCGCAGTAAAACTGGCACTGCTCCATAATTGAGAGGCTGGTTTATAAACCTCTTTCAATTATATAATATCCTCAGAGTCAATAATATAAAAGCAGCAGCTTTTCTCATATGGATGAGAACTTTTACCATGTCTTAAATTAAGTAATATGTAACAAGCTCTTGCATTTTAAAATCCTCAAAAGACAAGTAAAGGGATTAACTGTTCTTGCAGTGAGATTAATGTGGATCAGGTCATAAAAGTAACAAATGGGTTATAGTGTATTCTTTGTATGAACAATTTCATGGATTATATATCTCAGATGCAAATAGCATACCTAGCATAATTTAGTTGTCTGTATTTGGGAGATAGTCTGTGTTGAAGCCTTAAAAATTCTGTGTCTGCACTCATTTCTCAAGAAATCACATTTGATCAAGAACTATATTTAGACAATCCTATTTAAATTAAATTGAGATTATGAAATAAAGTACTACATGGAACATGGCAATTCATGCTCACAAAAAAAAAGGTGCCCAATTCAAGAAATAAACTTGCATATACATATCAGATAGCACGGTTGAAGCTATTTCACATAAATTACTTATACTATTGTCAAAAATTAAGTGCTCATCCTACTTCTAAATGTAGTGCTCATTTCTCTAATGTTGTTTTTCCCAGAAAAGTTACAATGCACTGGGTTTTTTTTCTTAAACTCTATAGATATGATGAAAAGCATTTGACACAGAGCCACACAGCAAATTATTCTGAAGTTGGGGAATAAGGGCTTCAGTAAGGAGTTTTGCTTCAGACTGAGAATAATAATATTCAAAGGGAAGCCACCACGATGAAAAGTAAATTCATATCCCAGGGATCTCACTAATAAGAACAAAGAGTGTTAATAGCATTTCCCTAACTCTAAATAAGGAAAGCATCATTCACAGAAAGAATCAGAATAGGAAGAACTAATTCTGAGGGAACAGAAATTGAAATGGAAAATGAACTCTATCAGTATAAAGTACATGATTGCTCATAATAAAAGTTTTTATGCATGGAGATTCTGAATTGGAAAGGGCAAAGGAGGACAAAATCCTGTCTTCATTAATTCTTCAGCTAGCAGTATAGTGGAGACATGAAAAAGTCATTGAGTTTTGTAGGGCTGATCAGGTCACGTACTTGCAATAGGTAAGGAGTTGGGCCAAAACACAAGGGAAATTTAATCTGAAATATTAGGAAGAATTGCTATGACCTAATTTTAGGTTTTCAGTTGGAACATCATAATTATGAGAAAAATCTGCCTATGCAATTAACAGAAATCAATAAGCTCCAGACTATGTCAACAATACTCTGAATTCTCATTCTAAATGGCCTGTTTTACAGTTTTATTGCATGAGGAAACGATCTTAGATTCCATAAACAAATAACATGGGCAATACTTGCTGTATATAGTATGGGTCATTGTTTTAAACACATTTAATCAGATGCAGAAAAGGACTTATAAAAACAGTTTAATTTAGTAAAAAATACTAAACCAGATTGACTTACTTATCCTAGTGAAATGGAGGCTATACAGGTTTATAATCTCTCATAAATACATTATAGAGCTAAAGTGAAAAGTTGGCACAAGAACAAATTGATGTAAATTCAGCAGAAATAAATTTAGGAGAAAAAAAAAAGATATTTCTAACATTCAATCTGCCAGTGGTGGAGAGTATTAAGTCAGTAGAGTAAGTGGGACAAAAATATATTGCTAATTTTATTAGAAAGGTGAATCAATTTACAATATGGTTGCTTACATTATCAGGGGACTGGGTTCAGTGACATGTAGAAATGCACAACTCTTTCCAGAATAAGAGAGACTTAACACTGAAAGATTTTCACATTTATTTTGTTAAAAGTAATGAAGAATTGCCTTTCTAAAGTTCATGACATAGTTTTAGCTATTACGGGTCTTATAATTTCCCATTTCTAGTATTTCAAGATAAATTAATTTGCCAAAGGCTGATTTTTCTTTCCTAGTCATACATAAATTTCCACAATAACCTTTGCCATTCCAAGGAGGTAAAATGAAAAGAATTATTTTCAGCAAATAAAAGGTTGACATATGTAAATGTAGTGTTAGACTATTTTTTGTTATTATTTTTAGTCATTACTAATACTTAATTGTCTTATTAAACCAGTAATCAGGAGAATCTTAATGAAAAAATCATCATTTTAATTTACTTTTACAGACACTGGGAGTTAATCACAACTACCTGTTGACATAAATATCCCCATTCTTTCAGTCAAAACACAGATTTATATGAAATAAAGAGCCCAGCTTAGAAAGCCATCTCAATGTTCTTACTATGTCATAAATCGTTCATTTTCTCATTCATTTCACCTTCTTCTATTCTTTCAAGGTGTTATGAGAAATACAGTTTGTACCTAATAATCATGATGTTGTTTTATAGTTTGAACTGCCAGAAGGGCTGTAAACCTCAGCTATTCAGAAGAAAACACTGAAGGTACTTTTAAAGAAAGTAGATGTCTTTTACATACACTACTCTAGGAAATGTGTTTAGGAGAGTCTAGAAGAAATCAAAGTGAAATTAAAGATTGACAGATTACAGATGTTATAATGGTGCAATTATGCTATTAAGTAGGCATTAGTTGTATTAGCATTAGTATTATTTCAGTCATGAAAGTTAAAGGATGCAACATTAAAAAATATTCTAGGGAAGTAGAATACAGTTTATGATCCTATTTGACATGCTTAAGCTTTCTCTGTAACCAGGTATAAATTTTCGTGTAGCTGGAAACAACGCATCTTGGAGAATAATGGGGAAAAAAAAAAAGGAGCAAGAATAGTTTTCAGACACCAAAAAATAATCCAGAATGGGTATACTGCTCAGTCCTGCTGCAACAAAACTGTATCAGCCTCAGCAGTCCATGATAATTTGCTGATTTCCATGACTAAGTACACTGACAGTCTAACAACCCCCTGCCAAAACAAGCTTCACTGCTGCTTACACATTGCTCCAGTACTCAAGTTGTACTTGAACTGCTTGATAAAGTGAGCAGCTCAGCAGTTCAATATTATTTCACCATTATATATAGCTTATAAACTATTAAACTTACTTTGTGTGTGTTCATGTGTTTATTTGGGATGATGACCTTGAGCAGCTGATCTGCTATACAGATAATTCTCAGATAACTGCTGAACTAGAAAATAAAGTAGGATTTTGAATGAATCTCTATTTCATGGGATTCAGTAAATGTTTAAATGTTTATATGCAATTATACCCTCCAGGTTTACTCCCCCAAGTAATTCAAAATGGTTATACCAAGTAGACTTGGAAAGGAAGATTATTAAAAAAAAAAAAAAATGCTACTTTCTTAATGAGTGCCTAGACATACATAATTTGATGGCAGGCAACCACTAACAGATTTCTAAATCCAGTCTTATTTTGTCTTTGCTTTTTTTGGGCAAGATAACATTTCTTAGCCAATTGAGTTCTCTAAAACCAAAAAAAAAAGTTTTTATATTTTCATTTCTGTTAAAAAAAAAAACAAATACTGTTTCTGCCTCATCTGATTTGATTAAATGAGATCAATTACATTGAACTTTACTTGGCTTCCACTCCTTCTTTATCTGTAGTTCTTTCAGGACAGTAATAGATTGGTCATGTCTAGGACTGTAGTTGTAAGAAGCACACAAGTCAGTTTTCTGTAGTTGCTGTTAGGAGCTTTCTGTGTACCTTAAAAGAAGCAGGAGTTATACTTTTATAACTAAGTGTACCGTTTTGGCCATCATGATTTCTTAAATGTCATTAGTTTAATCTCAAATACTGCTTTTGTAATTATACTATTCAGGGCTGTCCCACTACCATTTGTCAAAGTGTTGACTATCAGATAATATGTACGATTTCTTACTCTTAAAAGACTCAGTTAAGAAGTATGAGTACTATTCATTGAATTTATTATACTGTTACTGGTTATATTCATCCATCAGTAACACGCTGTTAATTATCCTATACCTAAGATTACCAACCTGTACATTAAACTGCAGAGTGTTGTAAGCTACTTTTCTAACGCTTGTACTGGACAAAATTTTGTATTTAACAGTATTTAGACTAAATATCTTATGAGTCAATTCAACTGGCCTTTAATTGAATAATGTTTCTTTCTTGAGCTCCAGTTTAACATGTATCTGCATCTATTTTATGGTCTGAGATTGTGTTAATTTGTGTCCTCTTCAGTCACCTTGATTTCAACTGGATTAAGCTTGTTCACTTCAGTAAGAGGTAATTTAGAAAAATGCACGTGGACAAGGAGATTTTCCTTTAGTCTCCTGCTCTTTTGTAAATGATCAGTAAATCACTTTTCTCTTCTTCTGTGAAATAAACTCAGGCTTTTAATGGTACCTGTGTGAACAAATCCATTATAGATGGTAAATACCTGCATACTATGATAAGGCACAGGTTAGACAAAGAACAATGGAGGAATGCAACATTTTACAAATACATGAAATAACCATAGGCTACTCTTCCTTATTTAATGGTTTCTTTTTCAATGTTCTTTTACTTGACAACTTAGTTTTCAATTTCCTTACATGCTCTTTGTGAGATGTCTTTTTTTTAACAAATATTTGAATGTTTTTCCAATATTTTATTTTTCTAAAATCAAATTTTTACACTGATTGCCTCCATCACAATTTCATAAACTTACTATTTTCCTCCACAGTTCATACAGATATTATTTAATTTCATTTTCTCATTTCTGAAGCATTTTGTTTTGTTTTGTTTTAAAGATTGTCCAAAACCTACTAAATTTATGACAATTTCTTTATATCAGAAGACAAGCACCGCACAAGTTGATAATATCTGGAAAGCATGAAACATTGTTTCTTTACTTACAATTGCATTTAGTTGTCAAAGTCCAAATGGTTGCTCAATAGGTATATAAAGGTAAATTCAGAAATAGATAATGACAACATACGCTGATTTTTTTTTTAATTACATTGTGATAAAGTTAGGAAGATAAACAATAAAAATGAAATTGTATTAGAAAACACTTCAATTGCTACTCAGCCAGCAGATGGCAAGTGATGTTCAGTAAAGAAAGACAATAAGGCTGAAGATCTTGCTTGTCCTATGCAAATATTCTATGAATTGAAGATCCCGACAAACCTTTTGTCTCACCTATATAATTATAAGGTATACTCTGCTTCTGTTACTATGAGAAGGAAAAAGACAATATCTTATGCACCTCGGCATTCTCAAGGGTAAGATGTTGAAGTTGTAAAAGGATTCTTTTGTAGTGAATCTGAAGGGAAATTTTTACTTTTATTATTCTTATTATTTTTACTGGATGCCCCAACTTGGAGTTGTTAATTTTCTTATATTTTGGAGTATTAATCCCTATTAATTGCTTGAAGATGCTGAGGGAGATGTAATGTGAAAAGAGAAGCATCAGCAATTACTGCAAACAAATGCAAAATAATACCTATAATACACTAACACTTCAGTAAGGAATTAGCAAAGACAGTAAGCATAGCTGGAGCATCAAGTAAATTATGCAATAAAAATGACAAGTGAAAAAAAAATGTAGAAAACATAGGCATCAAGCGCTTTTTTACTTTTTATAATCCAGCAAAATCCGTTAAAATTAATGTTGGTATTAGAGAACAGCTTTTGAACCTAAAAATATAAATTAATCTACAAATACAAAATGTTTGATAGTAAGGTAGTTTTATCTTTCTTTGTGAATTTTTTATGCCATATTAAATCACTTTTCAAGAAAGGATAATGTCTTGAAAAGGCCAAAGTCATATTTTTAAAAAAAGTACCAGCATCTTCTATCCTCCGAATGTGGCCAAGCATATTGTGACATATGCTTACACCACACAAAGAACTTAAGAGAATGATTTTGACAAAAAAAACCCAAAAAACCCTAAAAAAACCCATAATTCAAACTGTCATCTAAAGAAGAATTTAGATAAAAGCATGTAGTATTTTCTTTAGTTCAGGAGAACATGAAAGTTTTTACCATACTTCTTCCCACATTTCTCAAAAATAGTAATTAATTGCTAGGGGTATAATATTATCTTGGCATTCTCCATAGGATGCCCGATAGTCCTCTTTTTTTTTTTTAAATGCAGTTAATCCTACTTACTAAACATTCTTCTTAATAGAATGCATATTAGAACTGCATAAATAATTCTCATTAAATTATATGATTAATTATCTGAATGAAATCAAGGCAGGAAATATTGAAAAAAGAAATTATGCAATTTCTTTCTTTATTATTAAAATAATTTTTTTTTTCTTTTTGTAACAGTAAAACACAAATTCTGATCTGAATGCAATAGTAATCTGCATGGAGTAGAGCCAGAAGACTGAAAGTTTGTAGAAACTTGATGTTAATTGGTTTAACAAACCTGCCAAAGCAATTAAAGCAGATGTGGGTGGCTTGAGAATGATGCAGATCTTTGATGGCCCATCAAAATTAAACAATCACAGACATATTTTGCCTGAGTAGCTCCTGAATGAGCCACCCACACAGGACAGAGATTTCAAAAAGCCTCTGTTTCAAAGACTGCAGTGATGAGTCACGAGAGGATGAAATGTTGAACATTTTTTGGCTTCTAGCATTGGATATAGGATAAAAAACTTGGAAACTTTCACTTATAAATAGAATTTTAAAGAAAAAGGAAGTGAGGAAGAAAGAACAAGTCTTCTTTTTATTATGACCAGTAATTAAAGAAAAAGAAAAAAAAAGTTGTATTTGATGGATTTTATATATGGTGCTTCTAGATAATCAATAAAGTAAAATCAATATTTTATCATTTATGTACTTTAGAAAAATAGTTTATATTTTATTCATATTGTTTAAGTTGTCCTTGACTGGAAACACACAGCCTGAACTCTACATTCAAATTTTAAAAATATATTCAATTTGTGCAAACAAAGATATCAAAGCAGTTATTAACACTCCTGGATCAAAACACTCTACCAGTAGCTGTAGCAGATGTCAGAATCTATCTCAGCTACTTAAAGAACTTGCCAACATTTGCAATTGCTTCAGTTTCTTTATTCCCACTTTGCTTAAATAATTTAAATGAAAATGTCTTTGCAATGACTTCAAACACTGAAATGCAAACATTCCATTTAAATGTTTCAAAACATTTCTAGCCTTGTAGATTGTATTTTCATTCTTTAGTATCTTGATTTAAAATCCAAATTCATGGCCTTTAACATCATAAGTAGAGAAAAAGGACTTTAGATTTTGGCTTCTGGGACATATTTTGTCTTTCTCTGTTCCATTAGTCATCCTATTTGAGGGCCAGAAAATCAGGACAGACTTCAAATAAATTGTTTTCTGAATCCAGGATTTTGACGGGAGTATTAGCTGTAAGTTATCACTGTTCTCAATTTTATGTCCCTTCTGCATGGTATATCATAGAACTGTAAAAAATACTTTGGCGTGAGCCTCGAGCTAGTTTTATAGTGAAAAATTTTATTCTTAATTAAATTTTAGAATTTTTAAATTGTTTTATTAAAATTAAAACCTCAGTCTTATCGTCCAGAAACATCAAATCTAATAATCAAAATAACTACCCATGAAGAACCTGGGAAATTGTTTTTATCTGTACATATTCCCTGTACAAAGCTTAAAACTCTGATAATTCATTTGAAAACCTAATTTTCCATAATAAAATGTTGTGACTTGTATTTCTTGTCTATTTGAACAGAATGAAAGTAGAACTATACACTTAATCTGTACTGGGATCTTTATCACACTGAAACTAATGCAAGCCCTCTCTCATCAGAAATTTCTTTAGTTGTTTTGGTTTTAGTTTTAATTTTTTGACAGATTTTTTTTGTTTGTTTGCTTTGTTGTTTTTTGTTGTTTTGTTTGTTTGTTTGATTCATTGTTTTGGGCTGTTGTTGTTGTTTTTAAATGGAATTCACACACGAACTCTGTCTTTTATGGCATTGCATGCCTACACACTACTCCTTACTTTTCATCCTTAGACCATGAATTAAGGAAATGCACAGAAAAACCTGGGACTCAGTACAATGAGCAAATAGTTGTTATATGTGGTAAAGTAGATAAAGCTGATATATGCTGCTCAATTATAAGATTATCTATAGAGAAATTATTGAAAATCCTTTGATCTAGATATTTTCCTAAGCACTTTCCTTTTGAGGAAGGGTACTGTTCTCTCCTGTCAAGTGCATTTGTTTGATAGCTGCTTTAATAGATGCACATGATTATTTTTTTTCTAAATAAGCTTGCTAGTCTATGTGAAAATTGCAATTAACTTTACTGAAGCACAACAGTTTTAAAGGTACATGGCATTGAACCAGGATTTTTTGAGAAGAGCTGGAGTTCAGTTTTGTCTACCATTAGTAAAGCTTCTAATGTATTAATATCCAAAGATTTTACCCTTTTGCTGTCAAAGCAATTTAGCTGCATTTCTATTTCATGAGGCCATGGATCCTGAAGCAATCTCTATCCTGCTGTAACAAATAAATAAAGTCCTCTAATTTTACCACCTTAGTAGTATAAATAATAAAGTTAAATCACACATTTGTTGATATCATGACAAATGAAGTATCTTTTGGGGGTTTTTTATTAACTAGTGTTACATGTGAAAGCTTAATTTTTTTCTCTTTTAGCTTCTTTACTGAAAATGCACATCTGACATCTGCATCTCCAGACTTTACATCATATTCAAACTCCTAAAATTATGAAGTATATAAGTCACAAAAGTTACGTATATTAAACTCATCAGTTAAAACATAAAGTTTAGAAAATTTTAAATGTATGTATATTTTTAAGGTCTTAAAGATTTTCGATCTTTTGATAGCTTTACTTTGCTAAATTTAGGGTGGATTTTTTCCTAAATAGGTGCAACAAACCCTACCTAGACCTTTGATGCAAGTGTCATATAGATATTATGACTTGTACTTTGAATATATTTTGGGATGTGAATGACCATCTACTTATCCTAATAGATTTCCTTTCTCTTACAGAAGATGTGTTAATTAAAGCTAAAGAAGAGGGTAGTATATTCATGTACTTACTGCTAATTTCTGCTACTTAGTCTAAGTACTAAAGACTATGACTGTAGTTGTTATATACAGTCTGCCAATTAACAAATTGCTGTCAGCACCCCAAATAATAACCCCTAAGTAATCTTTCAATTTGCTAAAATTCAGATTTTATATGGTTTTTATGGGAAAGGCAGGAAATAACATGGCTGCTCATTGCTGACCGCGGTTTGAGAACTGGTAATTAGACCCTTGTGAATCTTTTGAGTCAAACAACAATACATTCTTCAGCAATATGGATAACATGAAACCCTTAGATGGCTTCTATGTACACAGTGATCATACCTTTAAAAAGAGTATAATTTTGAAGCCCAGTTTTATCTGTGAAGGAGTTTAAAAGAAGTATAAAATAACCTCTACATCAATCAGTACTTAAACATACAAAATGTAAGCTTTGCCTTTTAGGAATACCTAATTTCAATAAGATTGTCTGTTTAATTTTTTTTTTCTCCTGAACATGAAATGTGGAGTGTTTGAGACTTTTTCTTTTCAATGACTTTGTTTTGTTTTGTTTTGTTTTTTAATTTCAGTGTCTTAAAATAGTATTTTGACTGCAATCTTATCAAAATTAATCTTTTTAGCTTTACATCCTTAGTAGTAGTTTACCTTGCCTTACCTTATCTTACCTCACTTTACCTTAATCTGTTTTAGAACCAGCTAAGCTTACCTATTTATTGGTGCAAGAGAATACAGAATGTCACTGCAAAGAGAATTATTTATGAAACTTCAAAAGCTATTTCATATGAAATGTGTATTCAAATGCACAATGCAAAAAATAGGTAACTGGTAGTGGTAGTGCTGTTATTCAGAGACACAAAATGACAAGGGTTAAAGTAAAATCTTGGAAACTCAGAACACTTTTAGACAAATTTCTTCTTCTGTATTTAGTTGGAGCACTTAAGTGTCTTGACATTAGGTGCCAAGTGGTTATCAGTCATTGCACTATCATTGCTGATAGAACATACTGTGTGATTACTTTTTGGGCTTTTTTGTTTTGGTTATTTGGTTTGTTTTTGTTTTTGTTTTGTTTTATTTTGTTTTGTTGTCTGGGTTTTTTATGCTCTCCGGTTAGGAGCTTGATGAGTAAAAATAACCCAGTCATCCCGGATAATGGTGGAAGGTTGTAGGTTCAAAAGGAAGAAAACCTATTGATATAAACATCTTTGCATTTTCACAGGCTGTTTCTGACATACTTGCAGATTGTATTAAAAATTTCTATAAAAGGTTTTGCATCTTCTTGAAAGGTTTACCATCACCCATTCAGCAGAATGCTTTGTGCGTGTAGATACCATTAAGAAGTGAATATATTTTCCTTTTTTTTCTTTTAACATTGCATTGCACCATTGCATTCATCCAGAGTTATTCCGTAGTAGCTTGATAGATGTGATCTTTTAAAATAGTGGGTATTATTTTTAACAATCATTGACCAGTTGGTTACCTACTTCCCTTCCTGTCCTGGAGGTGAATTTAGAAAGGTAGTTGAGCATGTGGAGACAGATTCCTCCCCTTTAGTTTTAACAGCTTGCTTATTCTTTACAAGACACAGCTAAACCATTATACCTCCGGGATGAAAATCAGAGGGAATTATTGGTAGGAGATAGAGAGGCATAAATGATAGAAGACAATGGGAACCTTCAGCCAAGATTTTGAATAGATTCCTGCAGAGCCTTTGAACGTATTTTTTTTCCCAACTCCTCCTCAAGTATTTTAAGGTGATTGCATATTGTATGATTTTAATGAGGGGAATAAGATTTGTTACTTCAGCACAGATAGTACTGAATTGTAAAGAGTGTATTGCAATTCAAGTGTCTGATGTCAGCAAAGCCTAAAATTCTTACTTCCCAAAAGAAAATGTATTAACTTTGTAGGTGGTAGACAACAGAAACAGTTTCTGAGGTGGAAATACAAAACTTCATCTTTCCATCTCCAAAAACCCAACAGCTTAGTCCTCTGAGCTTCACAAAATTTCTACTTTCCTTGACATAAGCCAATACAGAATAAAAAAAAAATATTCAAAAAGTTCTGATTATTTATTTGTTATTTATACTCAGACAGTGAACTTTTTACTAATTTCTGCATAAAATGTGGATAAAATTGAAAAATAAGAATATATGGCATCTTGTAGAATAAGTCAAACTGACAGAAAAAAATGAGTTACACAAGTTATCTCTATCAGTGATTCTAATGCTGATGTTAAGGCATATATAGTGGCAATGAAGTTAAGTAACAATGTCATTTAGATGAGGGACTCCTGACTAAAAATAAAATAAAATAAAATAAAAAAACACCAGTAACTAGATTAAGCTTTTTTATGCCAGAATAAATCAAGTCTCAAAGTCAAGTTATATTTTCCCCATGTTTACGCAGGCTGAACTACAAAGTAACAAGCATTGAATAGCAGTGCTAACTGTATTTCTAGTTTACCTGAAGAACAAAGGATTCTCTGGCTCAATGCTCACCATTAATCCTTAATGTAGCCAGGTCAATACATTTGTTATTTTTCCAAGGGTGAAAAACTTGCTTTATCCTACAGATTACATTTAGAGATTGTTACAAATAGTAACAATAGAAACACAAAAAAAGAACCAATATCTCAGAAAAAGCTATTTAAGATATGAGCAAACAGGATAATCCACTATCTGAAATATTTGTTGAAAAATTCATAATCCTGAAGACTGTTAGTTCCTTCTCATTTTGGGATGGTGAACTCTGTGTTGTTCAATTTTACTTAGGTTTATGGCTTAGTGACCTCAAATTTTATTTTCACAGTCCATATCTTCACACTTTAAGCCCTGGCTTCTATTTTTAAAGGGATTAAATTTCTGTGAACCATTATTCTGCTTCCATTTTTTATCAAGACTAGAAAATGGATTGGAACCAAGACATTCATGCATTCCCTCCTGTCCATCCTCCTCCTCCCTGAAGCAGTTTCTATATTCCAACTAATGACACAATTAAAACTTTTTGTGAAATCCTACAATGGTGTTTCACCCTTTGTCCCTAGGGCTCTCAGTGGTCAAATTACAGAGGTAACCTATTTTCTTTAATATCAAAGTATTTCAAAAGCTTGGAAAAGGAGAAAAGTAAAGGATCTATCTATCTATGTATCTATTAACAAAAAGCCCCACAAAAGATAGAAAAAATATCAGCAATTAATATTTTAAGGTTTTATTTTGCCATGTAGGTTAATTGCAGATGTTTGTTCTCTCAATTCTATCATATGTATCTCATGTTTGATAAATTCTGTTGTGCCAATTATCTTAGGGGTTTACTAAGAATTTTTTACTATGAATTTCTATTATAAACTAGGGGTTCTTAAAATATCAGAAGAGAAAGACAAAATAACTAGATTAGTGTATCATAGGATGTTTAAGAGCCAACTATACATTATAAGAGAAAAAAGCTGAAAATTTCTAATTTTTGGATGTGCAGAGTAGCATCTCCAGAAGAAATGGATCAGTAATAATGTCATTGTGCAAGACATCAGCTGGCATATTTCCTCAAGAATGAAATAAGTTAGGAAAAGTTAACATGGAATTCACAGCTGCGATCAAGGACACAGAAAATTAAAATGTGAATGGAAAATAGAGGTCGGTTTGTTAGTTTTAACTTAAGAAAATAAAAGCTGAAAGGGATATGATAGATGTTTATAGACATAAAGCTAATGTTGGAAATAGGTAATAAAAAAAACAAACATTCCCCCCCAAAACAAAACAAAACCAAAAAAAACCCCCAAAAACCCCAAAAAACAACAAACCAAAACACCAACAAACAAACAAACAAACAAACAAACAAAAACAACCTTACCAGCAGAATAGAAGAAAACTCAACAGGTTTGTTGAAAAGATGAAAAGTCAGCATGGAACTGACATCTTAATTTGATTAGAAGATGCATGTAATAGCATGCAGCTGGTTGAGGTACCTCCTGCTTTTATATTTCTCAGTATTGTTATCCTATTTTAAGTTCTATTAGGAAACCAGCATTACATCTCATACAACTTCTCATTAATGTTGGAGATGTATCAGAGTATAAGAAGAAAAAACAGGATGTTCTTGTCTTTAGTCCTCAATTTCTGATATGTACGGAGTGCTCCCAATACATCTTTTAGATCACTTTGTATACAGTTCTTTTTAAAGATAAAAATTCTATCATATTCAGGTTTCAATAATGCATCATCTTTGTTAAGAACTTTTAATGGAATCTTACCTAGTCTCTCGTATTTGACAGTTTGAATTGATATATACTGTAAATATAGTTTTCTAAGCATTCACTAGGAAATATGTCAATCCACAAAACTAGGGAAGGATTTCTGACAATTTCAACATTAAAGATTTAGATTAGATTCTAAAAGCAAGCGGAAATTTTGCCAGTTTTCTATGTGCAATTATTGGCCCCGTTGTTTTCTTTATAATTCAGTAGCATTTATTTTCATATATTTATCCAAAAACCTATTTTAAAATCTATTATCTAGGTGAATATTTTCTGAGTTTTTCTGAGATTGTTTCAAGTCCAATTAACCCAAGGCTGAACAAGGAAAGCCTGAAAAATACAGTGCTAGGAGAATGCATGAATTAGAAGCAGTCAGGAGTCTTATAGCCTTAGTAGTTCTGATACCCTTTTACTTTTATAAAAACAAGAAGGGCTTTTTTTAGGCAGCTGATACTAAAACATGATACCTAGACAAGAAATATTAAAAGTTCTTTGTATTTGATCACAATGGTACATTAATTCAAAGATGAAAAGCAGAGATTTATCTTACTGTATCCAGTTTATGTTTGAAAAATATATCTATTGTATAAAAGACGTGAGCTGTGGAGAATATGTTTATTGGATTTTTTTTTCCCACTGGAATATTCTTCCCAGAAAAGTTACTTTGAACTGTAGGCAATATAGGAAGGAAGTAATATCTCAGTAAATTTTCATTAAAATACCTTTTGATGAGGCTCATGACGGTAAGACGATATGACACAAGGGAATCCTAACAAGTGTGAATTATTTCTTGCTATTGTCACAATACTTTTAAAGGAAGAAAGTTAAATCATCTTAAAATGGAAATTCAGGGAATTAAGTAATTAAAGTCTATGTACATGGAAAAGGATATGATTAATAATAAAATATCTGCCCTTTTTGTGCCAATGAAAGTTATTTTAAAAAACTATGATTCTCTGCTGTAATTTTCAGGTCTATATTGACACATTATTTTAATGTCTTGGATATGTTACTTAAAGGGCTTTTGTCATAAGCAACTGTATTCTACAGCTACATATATGTATATTTAACTGTAATTATATTCTGTGTAGCCAGCACTATGTAGAGATGTATACCATTTTATAACTTTAAGCTTTTATCACACCTTGAAAAATAAGGATGTATGTTGTTTTCAAATAAAGCAGAATCCATAGGATAGATTGATAAGCGAATAAGAATACAAAATTCCTAAATGTTGTTTTCCTAATCCCTGCCAATGTGTTAGTAAATACTTTGCAGGGTTTAGTTTATGTTTTGTCTTCCATAAAATTTAAATCATTGGCACCTTTAAAAACAAAGTACTATCTGAAATCCTAAAATGCTTAGAGGATTCCTAAAATGCCTAATTCAGTTTACATGGGTTTAATATGGAGCAAAAGAGTGACCAAGAGTTAATTGCTCATTACTTGCAAAAATAAAAACATCAAATATCTTATATTTATATTAAAAAAAAAACAAACAAAAAACCCCCCAAAAAACCAAACAAACAAAAAAAAACAACACTGACTGAATTCTATATAAGTATTGATGCACAACCAAGCACATTCATGTTTGAAGCCTTGCTTAACATTTTTATCATCACAACAGAGTAAAGTTAGTAGTATTGGATAAAATGTTCTTTATTTAGATCAGATAGGCAACTTCTGGAATAAAAAAGTAGAATAGTTAAGTTTGAGCTGTGATGACTACCTAAGATGGAATCAAAACTTATATTAATGTGAAAGGAAGTGGATTAAAAATTACCAAATTTACAAATAAATAAATGTGACTTTTAAGAGTCTTTCAGAGCTTACATGTCTAATATACCAGATGAAAAAAGTTTTGTATATTCAGTTAAAATACTCCAATAATCAAAGATTA
Organism: Toxostoma redivivum; assembly: GCA_013397375.1. Taxonomy (NCBI): domain Eukaryota; kingdom Metazoa; phylum Chordata; class Aves; order Passeriformes; family Mimidae; genus Toxostoma; species Toxostoma redivivum. The sequence continues at coordinate 343,324 of VXBI01011790.1, forward strand.
ATAACAGAATTTAGTTTGGAACTGTATTGAGTCTGGCTGAGAAGGAGTTCATTTTTCCCACAGCAGCCCTCAGTGCAGTGCTCTGCACTGGGGCTATAAAGGTTTTTTTGGAGGCTATAAGGGTGTTTTGGGCGCTGCTGAGCAGTCCTGGCACAGCATCAGTGCTGTCTCTCCATCATTCCACCACCATCAGTAGGCTGCGGGTGGGCAAGACCTTGGGAGGGGACAGGACTAGGACAGCTGACCCAAACTGACCAAAGGGGTATTCCACACCATATGATGTCACATTTAAAATCTAAGAAAAGGAGAAGTAAAGGGGGGCATTCATTATTTGTAAGTTTTGCCTTCCAGAGGAACTGTTACTCATGCTGAAGCCCTGCTTTTTGCAATGCAGAACATTGCTTGCTGATGGGAAGTAAAGAATAGTCTTTAGCTTTTTTCTTTGCTTTTCTGCATTAAATCTTTCACTTTTGCTTTATTAAACTTCCTTGTCTCAACCCACAAGTTGTTTTCCATTTCGTTTCCTCTCCTCTCCAGCTAAGAAGGGGAAGTGATAGAGTGGCCTTGTCGGGCATCTGGCATCCAGCCAAGGTCAATACACTACAGGAAATTAATTTAATTTGAATCTTTTCTTAATGATGTAATGTGTATTCACAATTTATGGGAATTAAGTATTGTTTCATTTCATTATGAATCAGGAAAAAAAAAAGAAAATAAGGTTGTTGCCAGAGAAATTTAAAGGAACATTGTTTTTATTAAAATTTCAATTTTGCTGCAACTAGAAGCATTTTGGACAACATCCAGCTTTTATCCTGTCATTGGAAGTGACATAGACATATAAATATTTTTTTTTATACTGGCTTGACAAGTTGGAATTACCTTAAATATTTTTTTTAGATTACTAGTATTTTTTTCAGTATCATAACACTCCTTAGTCTATGTGGAAACTTAACTGATAATGTAAACTATATCCAAAATATATCTATAGAAAAAAATAATTCCTTCCACAAATTTCTTGCAATGAAATAAAATAAGACTCTATATCTTTAATTGTTCATATCCATATAAACTGAATTATTGAATTAATCAAATTTAGATATGTTACAGTTTAGATAATTGTAATTGATCTTCAATTAAAAATTATCTAAAGGTAAAATATCCAGGGAATTACCTGAAGATAATTCTTAATTTTTTTTCTATTTATTTGCCATTACAAAATGACAGTTCAATGTCTGAGGTGCCACAACCTTTAGTCATTACAAAGAGAACATGGCAGTTTAAAAAAAATACTAATAAACTGACATAAACACAAACCTCAACCACACAGCCCTCTACAAGATTAACAACATAAGTCTCTGCTCCCACCAGTGACCTATACATGTCTTCTTAAACATCTGAGAAAATAGAATTTGTACAATGCAAAATCAATACACTATTAGTTCCTTATCCTGACCTACTGTCACACCATCAGGACTGATATACCTTGTCCATGAAGAGAAAATCCTAGCCTCTGGACTCTATTTCCAAAACAAAATATCTTTTATTTTCAACTGTTCTGAAACCCATTAGAGTTAGATACAACAGTAATTTAAACTAACACACCTATCAGTGCAATCACATACATTAATTTCTGCCCAAACTAAAGTCTTCTTTCCACCATGACAATGTGTTACTTGCTCAAGAAAAGGGGAAAACTATTTTCTACTTTTGCTTGCCTGCTCAGCTTTGTTGATGAATGACATCAATTTTTCTCCCTTCCAGATGAGATTAAGCCTGTTTTATACAGTACAGTGAGGACGGTTCTACTTTTGCTGGTTTGTGCATATTTCAGAATAAAGTGAGTTTTTAGTCTCTGTGGAGTATATTTAGAATACTCTCTGTACAGTCCATTAACTAAGAAGTTACATCCATACAAATATTTTAAATGGCAACGCTTCATAGACTGACTTCAGATGCAATGGAAAATTCTGCTAATATACACTAAATGGTGATATGACAATGTGGAAGATGAAGTTTCTGTTAAACTAGATAACAGCATGCAGGAATTAAGATATTGACCTCTGGGAAATTTTTAATAGCATATTACTGTGTTTTATGCCATGTATTCTCCACTGCTCAAAAGAACTGGAATAAATACGTACAGCAATAAATTTAACAAATATATACAACAATAAATGTCACTTTCTCCCTTTGTTTTTCTCCAAGATGGATTTCAGTTACACGTGGAAGTAGAAAGTGCTTTGTGATTTTCAGTATGTAAGCTGGTATAATAGGTAAATTATGCTATAAACAATAAGCCTATACTATGCAAATTCAGTATATTTTATTAACTACTGTGGATAAAATGTATACATATATATGTATATATATAAAAGCTATTGGTGTTTAAAAGAATTATAATAGGTGAATTATGAGGTGCCTATAACATGATTAGCTGGTGCCAATTTAACAGAAATTAAATAAGTATACTTCAAAACAAGAAAAGAAGCTGATATTTACAAATATTGCATTCATAAAATGTATTGACTTTGGAAGTCAAGTCAGAATACAGAAACAAATCAGAATAATTTTATACAAAATAATATGGACAGAGAGTGATTTTCCATTTTTAAGATTTCGCTAGCTTTTCAATGACATGTTTTTCAGGTAACAAAATTCATGAAAGACTGCAAGTAGAAGTGCAAAACATATAAAAACAACAAGGAAAACATATCAAAAAACTTAAATTAATTAAACTATTTCAATAAGAAAAACATCCAAATTAATCATAGTTTTTAATTCATTTCACTAGAAAAACAAATAAAACCAAATAAATTGTAAAGGGCTTCCTAGGCTAGAGAAAGATACAAGAGGAATCAATGACTTTAACTAAATTCAGATATATTTAGCGAAGGAAATATATATTTAATGTTTAACTGATCTTTTTTAAAAAGGAAATTAATTCTATACACTTTTTTATGAACATTACCTGAAACAAAACAAAAGAAAACAAAACAAAACAAACAAAAAAAAAAGGAAAAAACAAGTATAAACAAGTGTAAAAAAATCCATTTACCACATTAATAGAGTTCCAGCAACTTGGAACTTAAACTGTCATCTTTTCAGAAGTACATACATACATACATGCATACATATATATGATATATATGTATATCAGCACTTCAAATACTACCTGGATCATTATATCACGTGGCAACATGTTGATCATGATATACCGCTATCCAACATAAAGATTAATAGGGGGTGCCAGAAATACACACTTTTGTCACTGGAGGTTTAAATTCAAATCCTCATCAGTTCACAAATTGAATTCTATTTCTTGAGATTGTCTTAGTCCCTGTGTATCTATATCATTAAAACAATATGTCTCCCTGAATAATTAGGTTTGGAGATAGGAATTTGAAATAATGAAAGTGACAATGTACTTGTCAAGCTATCTATTCTCTATTGAATAGGGTAAAATAGAATAAATCAGAGCAAAACTGAAATGTTTCAGGTAATATTTTCCATACAAAGAGATGGGAACTTTGAACTACAGTGTCATGTACATCCAGAAATTCTCCTGTTACATCATTGCTTTGGCATTTCTTTTAAAAAATTGTAATGAAAAATCTGGTTTTTTTTGTTTTACATGTGTGGTCCTTTTCAATATTATGATATGACAAAGTCAATTCCCATTTTTACCTAAAATTATGATGTCAATTCTTTTGTAGTAAGTATGCAGTTGTCACAGAAAACAAAATTAAGTGTAATATGGCAATGTTTAAAAAGCAGTAGTTTAGTATAGATTAAAAAACAGATATGGGATTGAGCAATAAGAACTAGAATCTTAGTGGTAAGGATCTACTTATAATGTGTAAATTAACTTCATAGGAGAAGATAGATTAACATAGTGGTTAAATTGCTGATCATTTGTAATATCTATTAAACATAATCACTGAATCAGAGAATCAGATAGTTTGGAAAAGACCTCTGAGATCAAGCACAATCCGTGGCTGAACATCACCATGTCAATGAGACCATGACATTAAGTGCCACATCCAGTCTTTCCTTTGCACTTCCAGGGACAGTGACTACTTTCCTGGGAAGTCCATTCCAAGGTCTAAATTACCCGTTCTGTGAAGAAATTCTTACTAATTAATATGCAACCTAAACCTCCTCTGATGCAGCTTAAGACTGAGTCCTCTTGTGCTGTCACTGGTGGCCTGGGAGAAGAGACTGACCCTCACCTGGCTGCAGGCTCCCTTCAGGCACTTCTAGACAGAGGGATAAGGCCTCCTGAGCCTCCTTTTCCCCGGGCTAAACATCCCCAGCTCCCTCAACTTCTCCTCAGGGGACTTCTTCTCCTGGCTCTTCACCAGCTTCTTCACCCTTCTCTGGACACACTCCTGCAGCTCAATGTCCTTCTTGCAGAGAGGGGCCCAGAACAGGATATAGCACTCAATATGTGGCCTCACCAGTGACAAGAAAAGAGGGAGAATCACTTCCCTAGTTCCTTGGCTACACCATTTCTGATACCATCAGGATATTTCGGAAGGAAATCTGCTCAGTCAAAAAATCCACATCACTGAGAGAAAGGTAAGTACTGTCAGGGAAATTAAACTTGATATTAAAACTGCATGAAAAACAAAAATAGAATATATTTTATGGGCAAAAAGGTTAATGTCTAAGTCCTGGAGATCCTGAAAGAAGACACTGAGACTGGGAATACCAAGAATTTTGACAGGGTTTAATTTTGAAACTCTTAATAGAGAGAGATGATCCTTTTATTTGTGTTGCAAGGCTGCTCTTAACAGGTGTGTCTACTTTCAGTGATCCTGAATATGAAACCACTGTGTGCCTTTTACACACACAGAAGCAAGTAATAACAACCCAAGTAATCTGTGGAAATTTTAATTGGAAATCTGTCTCACGTATAAAATATTATCATTGTTTCTCTGAAACATGATTGAACAAGTTTTAATTATTAGATTACCCAGTGTGAGAAATCTGACTTAAAAATTTTAGGAATGCCTTGACATATTATCAAAGTCATAAGGATTCCAGTTGTTTCTTGATAATGTGATAATAACCAACAAACTGTCTACCAGGCCTAAAAAAATACTTACACACTACACTTCAACTCTTCCTTTCAGCATTGAGTGTCAATTAAGTTCTATCAGTAAAATGCTTGAATAGAGATATAATTTATTTCAAAAGGCTGGCTAGGTATTTAGAGGAACTTATATGTAGTGTTCATATTATTCTATAGATTTGTGAATAATTTAAATATTTTCTGTTCCATGCACCAATTAACTAAAGTGAAAACTAAGAATTTTTCATGATTTAGTGATTTGAAGATATCAGTTAGTTTATCAGTTTTATTAGTAATCTAAAAATAAATAAATTCTTGAAGGCACAAACCTTAAGAAAATACTAATTTTTTATGTCTCTTATAGGATGTTCTTGCAAATAAGAAATATTTTCTGTGTACTCAGATACATGTATATAGTCTTTTTTAAATTGGAAAATACAATTTTTTTACAAAATTTTCATAGTTCTAAATGAACATAATATCTAGTTATATATTACTGCCACTGATCTAAAACATATCTCTAAATTAGATACAAAGGTAACTACTTTTAAAATTATGTATTTTGTACATATTTCAATTTAGGAAAATACAAGATCAAGCTTTCTCACTGCATTTCACTTAAATTATCTAAAAATTAGCCTCCCAGGTAAATCTAGTCCTGCTGGATTTCCACCATTATTGTAAATAAATAAATTAATATCCACCTCCCTAAGATGCTTAACTTTTACCTAGGACATTTACATCAGAATGAATTGCTCATTAGAGGAGTCTGCTATCTGGACAACTTTTTCACAAGCTTACTGACGATAAGCTGAGGACAAGAAAAGCCTGAGTATACAAACTGATCATGGAATTATCATGAGCTATCAGCGTGGATCAGGTGACGAAAGTTCCATGGTACTTCAGCTACAATTTTCTCCATAAGAAAACCCCAGTGATTCAGCTTCCATTATATTCCCAAATGCTGAATATGATTCTCTTTCCTCGTGCTCAAGACTGATAGCATCAAACTACAAAAGCTGCTGACAAAAGCAATGACAATGATAAAGTGAGTACGGAGCTAATCTTAGAAGGGGAAATGGAAAAACATGGCTTGCTCAGTCTAGCATAGTATTTCTAATATACTGCCAGGAGTCAGAATTTCAGTGTTAGAAGCAGCTTGCTATAGATATGAGATGTGTAGGCTTCCCATAAATATTTACATTAGCCAAGGAACTACTATTTTGCTAGAAGCTAGGCAGTGAAGCTCTTTGTATCAGAAGCAATCTAGCAAAAAAAGACAGAGTATAATACCTCTTTAAAAACGGACCAAGGTTAGCAGCATCAGCAAAGAAAAAATTCTGTTTAAGCCACAAATCAGTACTGACACAGTGGTAGAGATTATATGTTGGCTGTGGAAACATTTGAATCACAAATTAGAAAAATGTCTACTAGATATTAAATATGCCTAAGCAGTGCTCTAATACAAATAGGGTTGGCAATAAGAAAAAAGAAGGAAAAAAAATCAATATAGAGGAAAACCCAACTATTTTAAATCTGGGAGTTGTGAACACTGTAATCACATAAGCTTTAGTTCTGAAGCCCAGGAGCTCCTTTAGAGAACTATCTTTCTAAATGTGTGCTGGAAAAGCTACTTTGCTGTATCACAGCTTCTATTTTCTTGAAGAAAAACCCTAAACCAAATCCTTTGAAAATTATGCTATAAATGTTACTCTTGTACTTTGATTGTGTGGTTCAAATAAATTCTCAATTTTCTTACTAGCAATCTTCTACACTTCAATTATATATGAAGACAAAAAAAATGAGGACAATTGTAGACAAGAAAAGAAAGAAATAGTCATATTAATGAAAGCTATGCAACATATCTCCAGATGCTTTAAGGGACACTCTTAGTGCACAAACTCCTTGATAAGGCAGTGCAGCAAACATCTGGAGTTATGACTTAAATAGTGTAATTTATTATAATTTCTTAATTATCGATTATTGTCATTCATGTCAAGTAATTGTTAAGAACTAATTTTTTATTCTAATTTTAGCCTTATATAGGTAAGAAGGTGATCATTATACATAGGCATTTTAAAGAAGAGAGACAGGTGAGATAGCTGCAAAATAAGCAATAAAACTATTGAAGTTCATCTACTGTCCAAGGATCAGTCACTTTTTACAGTAGTTGAATTTTTCCAAATTCAGACTTAGAAATATACAACACTGTTTGTTACAACCATCTCTAATACTGTCTCCATATTACAACTTGTAACTGATTCATCTTATTTGCTTAGTTTCTGACTCAGATTTTAAGAAAAGACCTGATGTTTGCAAGGTTTCTGCCTCAGTTTGCTTTATATGTTACAAAACTCTAACCAAACCCCAACCCAAGCCCCAAATCCAGCTACATTAGAAACTGACCATGCTCTAATATCAGTCACTAGAAAGTTAAACCCCAAGAGTTCCTGATTCAACCTTAGCTCACCCTGTCCACCAGAAAGCACATTAAGATAGTAATTGTTTACCTAATCAGCTTATTTTGTATAGCCACTATTTATGTCTGTTAGTAAAACCACCTAGCATTACCAAAAAAAGGCTAAGGTTTGTGGAAATATATACTCTTTAGTAGATGGTGCTTTAGATTTATATTACTCTCCCCATTAAAATACTATTACCTGAATAATTCAAGTATTGCTAAAATGTAACTCCCCCCCCCAAAAAAAAACAAACCAAAACCAAAAACCAAAACAACCTCCCCCAACAAAACAAACAAAAAACAAACAAACCACCCACCGAAAACAAAACAACAACAACAAAAAAAAAAAAAACACAAAAGCCTCAAAGCAAAATTATGCGTAAAAATATTACTATAAGCATTTATATTCTGTAATTTTTGTGTTGACAAAATCTGCAAGTTTCTTGATAAATTGCTTACTATAATAATTAGTAAAGATATAAAATAGTTAATTTAAGTGAAAGAATAGGCAGAACAGGAACTCAGTTGTCTGCAGGTGAGAGTGAAGAAGAGGACTTTAGAATGATGTTATTCTTGGTACATATAACCAATTTGACTATAAAATATAAGACCATGAAGGATACAAATGAGCCTAAAATATCTGGGAAATTAAAAGATATATTATGCTGCTATCTAAATAAATAGCTGAAATATTAATTTAAATGTAGAATGAAATATAGACAAAGCATTTTCTGCACAACGAATGTATTCTATACATAACCTGAACAACAAATACTTAATACCCCTCATTGGTGTTTTAAACTCTATCTTAACTGTAGTACAAGTCACACGTTATAAAAGTAAAACATATATTTGAACCTAACTCTGCTTAAGCACAGCATTAATTAGAAATTTTCTAAAAAAACATGTGCTGTTAAAAAATTCTAATTGCCTGATTCTGGAAAATTAAGTTGCAAATGTGTTATCTCTAATCACTTTTGGTCACTTGAAAATAGAACTTCAAGGAACAGAACAGAATGTAGCCCAGACAGGTCAAATGTTTTACTTGCTGAAGCACTCTTGAGAGCTGTAGCCCAGAACATCCAATCCTGTTAGGACTTCAATCTGTCAGTTACTAGCTTCGATTATGATCTCCTTTGGGGAAAAGAGCGAGATAAAATTTCTGAAATAAGTTTTGCCACACTTTCCAGGGTTTTTAAAGTGGAGTTTTTGGTTTTGGGTGGGGTTTTTTATGCTGTAATTTAAATTCAATGTTCTTGAGATGATATTCAAAATAATTGAAGTCTATTAAAAAAAATTTCTTAAGATCAACAATTTCTTTTCCAGGTTTCCTTGATACTATATTTCTTGGAACAAAATGACTGATTAGCATTATAAGTGCAGGTTATAAAATACAGGGTTTTAAAAAAAAATTATGACCTTAATGTTTTAGTCTGTGCCAGCAGAATAGTTACTAACTCTGATATACTGATAGTTAGGGAGACCTTTGAGGAAGTGAAATTCAAACTTTTCTGAAGATATACAAGAATTACTTAGGAGATAACACTTTTTTGGCAAAGACAGTAACTAATAGATTTTGAAAAAAGAAAAGGAACACAACTTACTAAACCTGTAAGAAAATGAGAAATAATGGCTAAGAGACAGACCCCAAGATATGTATTCTAGTTAGTACAAATTATTTGCCCTTGATAATCTTTCTTCCTTTCTGAATTCTACAAAACAACCTTTTGCTGCACCAGGCATAGGTGAAAAGGCAACAAAACAGGCCTAAAGCTATTAAATATTTTCATTGTTTACATTTAAAGATTGGCAGAGATTCTTCATTGTTTTGCACTATTCTGCAGGTGCATTTTACTGCTAGAGAGAAACAACTTAGTTCAAAGCTGAACTCAGAGGGCCTTGCATTTCTTTTGGTAACATCTGACATGTGGTCAATGGCATAGAAATCCTAAGTGCTGCCTAAGACTTTGCTGTGTCCCTGCCATGTCTAAATCAGTCTGAATTAGCAGACTAGATCTGGTCCCAAAATTTATGAAGGAAAAGTGTCTTTTCCTGCTATCAGCATGAAATATTGAAAGAAAAAAAGAGTGAATGATCTTTTAGTATCTTAAAGAATTTGCTTTGTAGTAATCTCACTAGCCTGCTGAAGATTGAAGAGTAGGGTCTAAGCTATGCTGGCCTTTCAAGGCTCACCTATGGATTCCTGGAAAACAGATGCACCTAGATGAGTCCTGGTGGTATTCATGAGTCCTGATTTCTGACTGAATCTGAGACTCCAGGGATTCTTAGGAAGGAAATCCTCCTAGGGAGGATCATTGATGCCAAGGTGGTATAGGAAAGGATTTCCCGTGCAAGGATCTTCAGACTCAGTGCATCAGCTGAATTTCTCCTCTTTGCTCTAGAGCACATATAGGGATTGAATACTACAGGCAATTATAAAAACATGTTTATCTCACTAGTTAGTAGATGCTGGGGTTGTTTTGGGGATTTTTTAGGTTGGTTTGCTTGTTGGTTCTTGGTTTGTAGGTTTTTTTCTTCTTTTTCCTAATAATTTTTCATTTCTGTAAGGCTTTGATATGCTATTTGCATTGGTCTTTCTCTAGTTAAGCCTTTAATGTTCTATTACTTGGTAAGTACAATTTGCACATTAGGTCAAATATTCAGTAATTTGCAGAGATGTTCTTCTTCCTTTTTAATTAACTATTTGACAATTCCATGGAATTATAGAATAATTTAGGTTGAAGGGCAGTCTCAGGAAGTCATTTAGTAGAACAACCACTGGCCAGGACAAGGCCAACATTATGAAGCAGAAGTATATGATTGAATTTCAGACAAGCCTAAGTTTAAAATATACATATGGGTGTCAATCTAGTTGTTTAAAGACAAGACTAAAAAGATCACTGTGCCATAAAGCCAATAAGGGTGGCATAATACAAATAGAGATAGTGATACAAAGCCTGCTTAAGAGCTCAAGATAAGGTAAAAGTAAAGTGATATAGTTGTAAAGTGATGATGCAAAAAGCATGTAGCAGATTCATAATGAAAATGGTCTGGAATTCTTATGATTTATATAGCTGGAATAATTTGCTAATATTGTTAATAGAAATAATAAGAATATTGCTAAAATAAATAAATATATGAATTACAATATTATGATATGCATAGGGTTCCAACTCTAGTCACATTGAAGTAAATAAATTTTTGATGAGAGAAGGGTTGTGGTCTGTCTGAAACACCTGTGCCCCTTTTTTTCCCTACCCATCATCTTATATTCTATGTTGATTTGAAAAAAACCCAACACAATAGAATTTGACAGAAAAAAATACAGAGAATTTACTATTATCTTTTTATAATTTCCAATTAACTCCTAACAGCTGTATAAGTGAGTAACCACTTTGAAATACACTTTAAAGGACAAAAAGATTTCCTGGTCCAAGACATTTGTGGTGTCAAAGTAAGGCTGCTAAAATGTTCTGAGTTATTCATAGCAAGAGATTCTGCAAATAACTAGGGAAAATGAAAGTACTGAAGAAAGTCTAACATGCATGTTAATTCTTGTGGGATTTAAGTTGTTTGTTTTTCCTATTATTAATTATTTCACAGAATAAATAAAATACTCCAGGAAAAAGTAAGAAAATAATATTTAGCTGAACAGGAAATCTGAAATATTTGAAGATACTGAAAAAAATGCAGATACTAAATTAACTTAGCAAAGGATGCCTAATGCTTTCCTCCTTTGAAAATCTGCACAAAAGCTTTCTTAGAATATCTTTTTTAATACAATGCAATTTATGAATAAAAGAGTAAAAATTTTTTATGGATATGTATTTTCCTTTAAACTGTATTCTAAGATCCCTCTGCTTCATTCTCCCCTCAAGAATAAAGAAAATGTTTAAAGACATAATTTTTGTCATCTGACTGAAACACTTTAAGCCACCATTTTTTGGATGATAGCAACATTTATAAACGTCATTAGGAAGTGTGTTTATTTTAGCTTTAAATCCAAAAGAATAAACTATTAGGCTTTTTATCTTTGGAAGGATACTGTTGTAATTTCAAAATAGTCTATTTTGCAAAGGAAACCATCAGTATTTTTAATGTTTGGATAATAAATAATTACATTATTGCAGGGACTTGTAATTCTGGCACAATAAATACCTCACCAGAAAAAAATCTCTTGGGAAAAATGTCTACATAATTAAGTAGTGTTATCTCTTGATGAGGAATTAAGAAAGATGTTTCTAACTCCTGTCATAGCTTTGGTAGATCATATATCCTTACTTTGGTAGTTTTATTCTTTTTACAGGTTACGTATCCAGGTATGCAGTATAATCCACAACATTACATCGGTTGATTAACAAATGGAAGTTTCTGAAGTAAAACAGCTCAACTTATTCCTCAGAAAAAGGAAGCAAAATTACAAAATATGTTATATTTGTCATTGTTATCTTCTTTCTTATTATAAAGAGGAGACATTTTTCTGGGTCATCTAAAAATACTTGACAAGCTGCTCTGTTAAGAGCGCTGCAAGCTACACTAATTAAAACTGTCTTATGTTTTTTGTGTCACTTTGTTGGTGACAGTGGTCTCTTCCTATATTCCTGGAATTTGGGGCAACCAGAGTTCTGCTGTTTATGAAAGACAGGTGTACTGAACCCCCTAACATGAACTCTGCACAGACACTTGAAGTCTTTCATACTCCAGAATGTGGCTTCTTGACACACTGTAAACTACATAAACTGCTCAAAATGTTTTGTTTTACTAATTGTGTTTAAAAAGATTAAGTTTAATTCTTTTCTTGCCTGTTACATTATCAAAGAATAGTAATAATGTATGACAATGACTGCTCACCTACTAATTTTCAATCAAAACAAAATGGTGATTTGGAGTATTTTAAAACACAATGGTAATAATAATTTTCCAATTTACATATTTTATATGTAGTCATAAAATGGACATTTTCATTTTGAATAAATGACAAATGTTGAGGTAATCTTCCTACTGCTTAGTAAACTGCTTTAAATTTATGGTACATTTCTCAGATAAGAGTATAACATGATTGAAATTGCCTCATTTTGTTTACATATCATATAAATTATCAAGGTGTTTATCTTTTGTTTGAAAACATCATGTTCTGTGGCACTGATATTGAACAATTGAACCTCCTAAAATGTGAACTGTGCTCTTAATTTTATGGTTTTACTTTTGCTCCCACATCAATTTCCTCCCAAGAACAGTGCTCAATAGCATAAACTGGTAGATAAAACCATAACACTTTACATTACAGCTACAAAAAAATAAATTAATTCATGCTGGCATATAAAACAGCTTTTAAAAAAAATAATAAAACCTCAGTTGTTATCCTTTCTTAATCAAAAACAAGGTGTTTCCTGAAAACTATCTTTCCACTGGCGGAGCTCAGGAGAGGACAATACATGTAAAACAGCTGTCCCTCAAGAAGTGTGGTGTTAGAGACTGGAGATTTCTGGCTTGCAACATTTCATCTGCATCTGTGGGGAAAGTGGGTAGGTTATCCCAGACTCCCAGTGGCCACCAGTCACTGGGAAGCAATGCTTTCCAGCCTGACCCTGGAGCCCCTAGCCCAGCTCTTGAGTGGCCAGCTGACTGGAAGTCCTACCTTGGGAAGGGCCCAGGAAAGCCAAAGGGTACTTAAGCACAAGGCACACACATAGGTCTTGACCCTACTTCCTCTTGGATTTTAGGTCAGCTGAACACCACTGGAATCAGGAGTGGTTGCTGTCTTTCTTTTTGTTTGTTCTATACTTGTTCTTTTTTATATATTTTCTCTCTTTTTTCTTCTAACTCCCTCTTCTCAGAGTTTCAATTAACTTAAAATCAGATGGGCTTAGGGTATTTTAGGTCGAATGGACTAAGTTAATAATTTGTGGAAAGCTTTATGTTGATTAAATATTGTTCTAAACTTTTGCCAAAGCTCTCTGATTTTCTGAAGTTTGCCAGTAAAGCTTTTGTTGTTTTGACATTATGTCTTTAAGAATATCTTGTCAATATTTCTCCCTTGCATCTAACTCAGGGTACATTAAAAAAAGAACACAAGACCTCTTAAGGGACTCACCAAGTCTCTTTGAGTGGTCTTCCTTCTAATGTTCCTTTACCCTGGTCTCTTGGGTCAGAGATTTCTGATTAGTCTTGTCAGTGAAGACCGATGTAAGCAAGGTGTTTAGTAGTTCTTCCTTCTCTGAATCTTCTTTTCCAGGATCCTCCTTCTATTTAGTAATGAGCTCGCTTACAGATGTTCCTTACTTTTCCTTTGGTTATTGATGCATTTGAAGAAGTCTTTCTTGTTGTCCTTGATATCCTCGTCCTAATTCCAGATGGACCTTAGCCTTCCTTGTCTCATTTTTACTTATTCTGACTGTCTATATTTAATCCAAGTGGCCTATCCCTGCTTCTATCTCCTGCATCTTTCCTACTTAGGCTTCAGTAATGACAAGAGTTCTTTATTCACCCACGCTTGCCCCTTTGCCTGATTTTACTTAGGTTGTATAATTCTTGAGCCTGGTGAAGGTGACTCTTGAATATCAACTAACTCTCTTGGACCCCTTGTTTCTGAAAGAGCTGTTCCAATAGGGCTCTTCCAAGAAGATCCCTGAAGGGGACAAAGTTAGCTCTTCACAGTTGTAATCTGTCTTGCTGCCCTACCTCCTCCTCACCCAACACTGAATTCCAATCTCACTGTCACTGCGGCAGAGCCTCTCCCCAGCGTCCACATCTCCAATGCAGCCTTCCCTGTTTGTTTGTTTGTTTGTTTGAGGTCAAGCAGCACACCAATCCTTGTGAGACCCTCCACTAACTTTGTCAGAAAGTTGTCATCAGTGCTCTCCAGGAATCTCCTGGACTGTTTGTGCTTCCCTGTGCAGCTTCCCCCTGTGCAGAGGATGTCAGGGTAGTTAAAATCCCCCACATGAACCAGTGTCTGTGAGGCTGCTTCAATCTGCTGTAGAAAGCCATATCCTCTTCCTGCTCTTGAATCCTACAGTGCTCAACCTAGCAGTCTTATGACACTGTTCTACTTGTATTGTGTGTGCATACTTAGGTATGCATCAGAAGTAGAGAAAGGTTTATCAGATTGCTGCCAAGGTTGCATAAAGCTCTTAGATTCTAAAATATCATCTTCATGGTTAATTAGAAAAAACCCCAAAAGACAGTATCTTTGATTTGAGAGATCTTGCCCTTCTCCTTTCTGTGTTCTTCTACTAAAAGGCAAGTAAATCTTGCTTGGTGAAAAAAAAAAAAATTATAGTACTATTTAAAAGCATAGATGGATAGTTATTTCAAGTCCTCTAGTTTCAATAAAAGAGTTAAGCAATGGCTTGCCTTAAAGTGTAATCCAATGGAACAATATCTCTGTTTGAAGCTAGCCACAGATTTAAAATCATGTCTAACTATATATATATACACAAAGTGAAATACTAAATAGGACTTCTTTATAGATAAGATAAATTCAAGCATTAAAATTCAAAATACAGTGAGTATTTTTTGTCCACTCTTATATTTTTGGTCCCAATTACAATATGGAAATATTCTCTTGTTTAGAAAGGAAAAAATGCTTTGAAAATGAAATAAGAACAGTGAAATATAGAGGCTGAGTTTAGAAAGAAAAACCTGAATAAGTATGAATAACATATTATCCTAAATTACATGGTATTTTATTATATAGCCTTAAAAACATTATGTCCCATTTTGCAAGACAGCTCCCAATTATGGCCTCAGAGTAATTGAAGAAAATTTCAGAAGAAGAAAACAATATGAGCCTTCTATCATTTATATTTACTTAATGATACTTTTTTCTATATTCACTACCTATGACTGTGGGTGTTCAGTCCATAAACAAAAAACTCATTTTACAAATAGTACAATATAATGAGACCTTTCCTATAAACTTCCCAGAACTAACTGTAGTGGCAGGGGTTTTCAGCTAATTAGGCTGTGATAATAGAATGCATATGCACATTTGCAGTAGCTCAGCTGGTAGGCAATAGCTTGTTAAACCACCAGCACACAGTTACTTTTGTCCACGTTAGAGCCTTAAGTATAAAAGCATTAATTTCCAAATTTGAGATACAGGATTCTAACATCTGACTCTCATGGAATCATAGTGGTTAGAGTTGGAAGGGAACTTAAAGATAATCTGGTTCCCACTCCCCTGCCACAGGCAGGGACACCTTCAAATAGATCAGCTTGCTCAGGGATCCATCCAGTATTTCCTGGAACACTTCCTGATGTGAGGCATCCAGCACTTTTCTAGGTAAATTGTTCCACTGTTTCAGCATCCAAATAAAGAACAATTTCTTCTTTATATCTAATATAAATCTGCACTCTTTCTGTTTCAAGTCCTTGTACCACCCCTTGTCTAATCACTATAGACCCTTGTAAAAAGTCCCTCTCCAGCTCTCTTGTAGGGCCTCTTTAGGTACTGGAAGGCCTAAAGTAAGATAAAATATTAATTTGCTGGAGCCCTCTTTTCTCCTGGCTGAAGAGCCTCAACTCTCAGTCTGCATGGGAGATGTGCTCTAGCCCTCTAACCATCACTTTGGCCCTCATCTGGACTTTCTCCACATCCTTTTATGTTTGGAACTCCAGAGCTGAACTCAGTAGTCTAGGTGGGGTCTCAGGAGAACATAGTAGAGGACAATTTTTTTAATGCATCCCAAAATATGATTGGCTTTCTGGATTGCAGGTACTCATTGCTGAGTCATGTTTATCTTCTTGTCCTTTAAGACCTCCAAGTCTTTCTCCTCAGGTCTATTCTCAGTCCATTCTCTGCCAAGCCTATACTTGTGCTATACCCATGTGCAAAACCTTATGCCTGACCTTGTTGACCTTCATGAGGTTCACACAGGCCCTTCCCTCCAACATGCTGATCACTTCACCACAGAGCTTTGTGCTGTCTGCAAACTTGCTGAGGGTGCACTTGATACCACTGATGATGCTAAGGTAGAACTTTGCCATTTAATGAGCTTAAGCTATTCATCAGTGTTTAATATTATATTTTTTTTCTTTTAAAGCAGGAATACAGATTATTTACTGTAAGTCAATAATAAATCAAGGCACGTAGATTTTTGAGGAACCCAGCGATCCTGGAAGACAAGGAGAAAGGTCACAAATTTTGGTATTGGGTGCAGGACAAAATAGACTAAAAGTGGATGTGGAAGTCTATATATTGCAACATGAGTAATACAGTGAATACTTTTTAAGGTCAGCTAATTAAGCTTTGATATAATGGGGTTACTTTTATTGGCAATTTATAAATCAAGGGGTTGCTTAAAAAAATTATGTAATCCAGTGTGCTGGGTTGACCCCAAGTGGGTGCCAGGTGCCTATCAAATCTGCTCTATCAGTCCTCTTGCACAGGTGTACAGGGGAAAGGATATAACAAAAGGCTCATGGGTCAAGATGAGGACAAGCAGAGATCACTCACCAATTACTGCCACAGTCAAACTACACCAAATGTGGGGGAAAATTAATTTAATTTATCTCCAATCCAATCAGAGTAGGATAATGAGAAACAAAAAACCAAATCTGTTAAAACACTTTCCACTCACCAGTCCTTTCTTCCTGGCTTAATATCATCCCTGAATTCTCTACTTTCTTCCTATAAGCAAAATAGGGGAACAAGAAATAGTGACTGGTATCAGTTCATTGCACATTTTCTCTGCCCCACCTTTCTCCTTAGGGAAAGGACCCCTCACATATCTAATAATACTTGTGGATTTCTAGAAACCAATAGGGATCTAAAATTAAGATTACATAAGACTTATAAAAAAAGGAGAGCAATTTTGAAGCTGAAGTATTTATGTTAGAAAACACATAATGTTGCAGAATTTCCAGAAATACAGAAAGTATGATCTCAGCTATTCCAGGAAGACAAATTTCTCATGATTCACAGAAACAGGTGGTAGTTCTTTGTTTCTCTTGTTTGTTTGCTTTTTCTTGTAAATGTCTGTCTTTAAAGTAATGTTGACAGTTCTAGAGTTGAGATTATTTTCTGTTAGTGAAGAAAAGAAAAAGTAGGTACCATAATTACTGACTTAGTGAGGCTCAGTGCTCAGTGAGGATTACAGTCAGCTGTTGCAGTGAGGAAACCAGCAATACTGGAGGCAGTTTTGCCTTTAAGTATGACTGCTTGGTCTACAGGAATTTTTTCAAAACCAGATGCCAGGCTCCTTACACAGAAATGCCTTCACACTCCATGGAATTTGGAAAGTGGCTTTCTGCAGGATAATGAAAGTAGTAAGCACATATGATGGAGATAAGAAGAAGCCAGGCTTTCTACAAAGATCTTCTGGCATAATTAAGCCAATGTAAATTGGATGTCTCTTAAAAAAGATCTGCTCTTCCCTGTTTCAGACATAGAAAGAAATGGAAATATCACTCATGGAAGAGTGAAGCTATATTTAGAGAAAGGAACTGCCATAGGGAAAAAAAAAAGAAAAAATTAAAATAAAAAGTTATGAAGAGATCGCAAAATCAGAACTGATCTGACCTTTCACTTCCTACTTCTTAAAATACGAATGAAAATTACACTATCCGAAATAAATTTAAAAAAAAGTCTCTTGTAATTAGTAACCAGTAATCTAAATGAAGATAAAGAGGATGGGAAGAATGTGAGCACATTTTGAAGAGCTATGAGGCATACACCTAGAAGGAAATCATATAGACTTGAAAGAAAAGAGACATTTGCTAAAGGGAAAGTCCCCAAAGCTGGGTATGTCATAATAGCTTTATGCAGCTAAACAGCTTTTCAAAAACTTTATTTATAGATTAAAAGCATGGGGCATTCAGTCTGTACATTTCCTCTACAGGCTGTCGCCACATGCAATCCAGCAATCCATCATACAACAGTCTGGCCAACACACATCATCTCAGCAGGAATTGGTAGAACAGGCTGTGATAAAGAAATAGTTATCAGAAATTTGTGTTTAAATTTAGCCAGTCCTGCTCTAGAAGTCACAATTCATTGCCTTGAAAATGTCGAAAATTACTTGAAAGAAATATTTACCATAGTGTTAAAAACATGGGAAATAAATGTAATTCTACTTATTTCCCTCATGTAGTACAAAAGCCCCTTGAAAATTAATATACAGAAATATGCTACTGCTGATTTTAAAGAACTAGACAAGATTAATCTGCTTTTATTTAATGCTTCCCTAACATTGTAGATACATTTTCTTTGCTACTACAGATATTAATATTTGTTCTTACAAAATTTTCCCACTTAGTCGGTATGATCTCTTCTTTTAAAACTAAACCAAAGTTCTTAGATTTTCAGTAAATCTCTATAAATTAAGATTTTATTTATGACCAACCTAAACAAAAGGTGTACTGGCAACTGCTGAGCATATTTTCAATGCCTAATAGAAAATACCTGTTCTTTCTTTTATTTATGGAATCTGAGAATTTAAATCTCAATCTATATTAAATTTATTTTTCATTAATAAAAGTTAAAATACCTATAATTATAT
>VXBI01011790.1:371291-390346 GCA_013397375.1 Toxostoma redivivum
TAATATTATATAAAATATATCAAATTTAATCTAAAAAGTGTTTTTTTAAAGTACAAATGGATATTTGTTTCTATTTTAAAAATAATTCTTTTTCTTCCCAAAAGAAAAGCCTTACACAATGCTTTACCAGATTTAACTCTATCTAAAATATACTGCTTTAAATTGGAAGTGTGTTCCATGTATTTCAGAAGAGAAGTTACCTCTTGATCTTATAGACAATGATAATCCTGCATGGATTTAGTACCACATTTTACTGGGGAAAGAATATGAACTAGTCTTTTTTGTAAAGTTGCTCTGTTAATGGCTTATGGGTAGTCAGTGTTGTGACTTCAGCTTATTTTCATTATTTAGTTTGCAAAATTAGAGACCTAACAAGCCTTTTACATATTTTTCTACATATTCAATAAAATGTAATATCAAAATATCTAATATCTAACATTGAAGCGGAAATTAAGAACACTGAAAAGTGAATAAGAATTTATAACTTAGTATTTGGGAGAAGTTCCAATCAGTGTGATGTGTTTGATCAGCTGATTGGAACTTCTCTAGTTCATCAGCTGATCAGACATGACCTGAGACAATTACTGATAAAGGGAAAATTCCGTTTTCTGATTATTGTTTGTGCTACCATTTAACTTTTTAATATGTTTTAACTAATTTAACTTTGTAAACTAATTTAACTTTTAATTGCTGCCAAACCAAAAGACACTGAAGTAGGATAAAGGTACAGGAAAAGGTAAAGCATTCAGATGACTTTCAAGGGCATTTTTGTTTCTAAAAAAATAGATAATATATGTCTCAAAATAATTTACCTGCTAAATATCTATAGAATTCAACATATTTTTTCCGTAATCAGGTTCTGGTATAGCATTTCACCTCTGGTAGTTTCACCAACTTGCTCTGGTACAGTACATCATTGTATTTAATAGTAATTTTCAGTCTTTCTTAATAAAAGAATAAGGACATTCCTTTACATGGACAAAAAGAGTTTCATACATTTCCACTGCTCTAGTTAAATTACCATGTTATTTTCTTTCTCATTTCAGGACATAATTTTTAAAGCAAAAATACATTTAGGTTTTAAGACATGTAATGTCAAAGTAGTTATTTTATACTAAAATAATTCCTAAGTATGACATCTATATATCTAATATGGAACATAATTAAATTATAAAGAGAAAAATAAAAGCAAAAATTAATGTGCTAATTCAAAATTATAGTTGAATAGTGAAATGACTTATCACATGAATTAATAAGTTTATATACATACATTAATGATTGTATTTTTCTTGAAGTACTGCCTTTGCCAGTTTTTTAAAATTACCCCCTATATTTCATTACAATGAAAACTTACTGGGTTTTAATTTTGGTTGTTATCAATACATTATTACTTATTTTGAAAATTTCAGTGTTTAACACAATTATCTATGCTAGGAATATGGGGGTTTGGCTATATATCCCTGCATTTGCTTGGATAGGTAAAACTAGATATTAACCTATGTCACTTTTAAACCACTCGCTAATGTCCTCTGGTATTACAATGGACTTTCAGCTGTTTACAATTACTTTTGACTGTTTCCGCTACAAATGATAGCAAGAAAAAAATCTTCGTATTTCGTCATTGTTCTTGTGCTTTCTGTTCTTTACTTTTATTGCATTAATAAGCATTACCTAGGGTCAAACTATCCAAACCATCAAAACCATTTTGAAGCCTGCAGAAGCTGTAAAACTTTTACATACTTCTGTGAACTCAACAGGACCCAAAAATTTGATGGCCTGCCTTTTTGACAAAGATTAACAGGAACAGAAGATGGCTTGGCGTGAATCCATTTTGTGACAAAAATTGCCATGAGAATACAAAATAGCACAATATTAATTCATTTTCATGAAAATGATGGTAATGAAATGAGAAATGGCATCAACTAAATCCATTTTCATTACTTTGTTATGATTGCAATCTTGTAGCTCTCAGCTAGTGGGCTGAGTGAAGAGATCTATATTTTAAGCACATTTTTAATGTCTTTGATGAGATTCTTCTTGCCATTATATACATTTCACTCTATAGTTTGAATTTTTGCTTCAAAAATATTTTAGATCAGTTTTAGGTATCTAAACTCAACAGTATATTTATGTTTGATCCTTAAACACAGTTCATAAGAAGCAGTCATGCAGTTCAGAAAAAACTGGCATTTAATGATCTGATTTGTGAAAATGCAGAAATCCCCATATTTGTAATACATTTATGCAAAAAAAGCCAAAACAAAATATAGAACTGCAAACACTTAGATCAAACTGGTTTTCCTCTTAAAAAAAAAGTTTATTGTTTGGATTCCACCAAATTTAAAATAATTGGATTACAAGTTAAAAGATTATTTCTTACCATCAAATTTCCAAGTTAATTCACATGGAATTATTTTTAGTTTCTTTTTTCTTTTTTAAGCATAGAAATATTTTCTCATTACTGTAATACTTAACTTTGCTTGGTGTGAATTAGGAAGAAACAAGTCAATAAAAGACATTGCTAACAGTAAACTTATTTTTAAGTTTTTGTATATTAACACAGAGAAATTTGAAATATATACCACTTAAAATCCAGAAAGATCACTCAAAAGAAAGCTCCAAAGGAAGACATCCTAATTTTAGCTATCCTACTTATTATTTCCTTCCACCAGCTCATTTTGTACAGTACGATTCCTTCAGCTGTATTGACGGCTTTACTCAAACTTATGTCAGTATTTGGTTTAATAATTTAATCATAATAATCATGTAGTTATTATTTATAAAAGAAAAATATCCATTTGTATATATACCCCACTCTTTAATATACTCACATCTAACATATTTTTATCTTTACATTTGTCATGCTTTTTTGCAAAGCTTGAACAACTCTCTCTGCTTTGAATTTTCAAGCACCATAGAACCTGACACTCTGAGGATAGGATTGACTATACTCCATAAATACAGCCTAGTGTTTCAACAGAAAAAAACTGAGTAGTATAGCAGATGCACAGCTAATTTGAGCATTCCAGGCAGAACTTTGACATTCCAGTTTTTTGGCTTTTTGAATTTGCTTCCTTTTTGTCCATAGTCTCTTAAGTTTTCCCCTTCTGTCACTGCAGGACAATCTCTCTAAATGAAAAATCCAGGATTTTCAAATTCTTTCTTTGACATTTTGTAAATAGTGGGGGCAAAGTGCCTGACTATCAAATTGCCTCAGCAAATGAAATAATGTTTTTGATTATGGCTAATAAGTGCCTTCCAGATACAGGGTAGAGACCTGTGATATTCTCTTTTCATAGTTCTCCCATAACATAAAGGAAGTTGGTGGTCAGAAGCTCTTGATGAAGAGAAAACAAGAACTTCCTGCCATGGTAGTATATCACAAGCCTGCCTGAGACCATGTGACACAAAAATGAGGCAGGTCTATTGCAACCTGGCCATCTCCTGCAGCTCCTTTCTGTCTGGCCTGTTTTATGCAAAACATAAAATCAACTTTAAAAACTAAGACAATGGAGGTCAGCCAAAGACGTGTGGAAGGTTTTTTCTATCATGCATGAAGCTTGTGAAAACACCTTCAAGTTTTAGAATACAATTTATTTTAGAAAAATATATATATATTTACTGCAGTTGCAGTCTGGATGCATATGCTCTTCTAACATCTGCTTCCCTTTTCATAAAAATATTTTATGCAAGTTATGTTCTTAAAAGGTAACAATAGTATAAATCATTGTACTATATATCCATGCCTTTTTATGTGTCTGAATTTAACTTTTTTTCTTTATGATAGCTTTTGTGAGCTATGGATCATTGTATCAGTCAGGTTTTTTATTAGTCTGACTGCTGTTTGTCCTCTCTGCAGTTGAAACAATGGTATATTTGCATCAAAACTATATATGGAAAACCAGGAAAAACACACAACTTTTAAAGTGATTTCACATTATTTGTTGGCTATGCAGTTCTTAAGAGTTCTCATGACAAAGCACCTAATGAGAATAAAACCTAACTTATTAATCTAGTCATTTCTCAAATACATAGTAAGAGTAAAAACAACCTAAGAATGATTAACATAGTGCAATTTTGAATCAATCTTATAGTCTTGCCTTGTCCCATACACCTTATCCTACAACATTAAATTTGATTTTTCATCCTGAAATCCTAATAAGTACTCACTGACCCTAATAACTCACCCATTATCTTCAAAGCATAATCATCATTACTCTTTTTTTCCTAAGTTTTAAAGTAAAAGAAAGCAGATAAATTATATTGATTCAGAATGGTATTAAGCAATAGGTCTGCTCAGTACTTTATATCGTCTGAGGAATTATCTATTTTTCAAAAGAAAATTGTTCCATCTTCACTTGAAAAGTAGTTTACGCATTCAATTGCAGTGACTTATCAAGCAAGACTAAAATTCTAACACATGTGATTCCCATTTCAAACTTTTATTCAAAAGACCCTTGAAATATTAACTATGTTGGCCTTTGTCTCTTTTCTTACCCATGGAGTCTTTGTGCCATGTCTAGCTATCTATCTGCTTTAAGATGTCAGGGTGCTCCCTCATAGGAGCCAGCTGATACAGTTCCCCCTAATGAACAAAATGATCTCTCCAGGCAGTGACATCAGAAACCGTCTTCAAGGTGATTCAGGCTCTTATGAAGAGTTAGTGCTATAAAATTGCATATATCGTTTCTTGAAAGTCGAATCTAGGGCAGTTTTTGAAGACAGCTATGCCACTGCAGACAGCAGGGAATAATAGCACTCAAATCTCAATGTAGATAAAATAGAACTACTTGAATCAAGCAAAAGCTGAGTGGTCTGGACCATCTGAAAATTGGTCCTGAACACCCAGTATCTCTAACTGAACTTCTTTGTGTAGGTTCAGTGATTTTTCCAAGGACAGATGCTATATTAAGTTGTAGTGCCCTTCACAAGGTTGCTGTGAATAATACTTGACAAAGTACCATTCTTCTATTTCCACTGTGAATTTTACACTCAGCTGGTAGCCAGGAGACATGATGGCTCCTGGCTAAAGAATTCACAGGAAACATACAGTTTTACAAGAGTTGTGATTATATGATTGAAAGAGAAACTTAGAAATTATTCACTTACTAAACCTAAAACATTTATTAATAGGTGGACTTAGGTCTGATACTAAATACCTAATCCCAAACCAAGAACCAAATGAACAACAACAAAAAAAAGATAAAATAGTGTATATATATATATATACACACACATATATATCTATAAGATTACAATCAAACTAGAAATGCGATGAACTTTAATTTTTCCATACATTCTCCTTTAACCCTCATTAGGGAAATAATATTCTGTACAGAATATGAAAGGCATTTCACTGACAAGGAATTAAAGGGTAATAATTACTAATAACCTCTTACAGCAATGTTTCTTCTTTAGTAAATATTAAAAACTAATTTCCATATAAAACTTTTTTTTTTGTTTTACAATTTAGGGAATTAACATGCATATGTGAATGTGATTAATTATTTTTGATGTAATGAGTTCTTTTTGTATTTTCCCTTTCTCTGGTCATCCAAGTTTTCTTAGATCAACACTTTTTCCATTAGAAAGAGAGGAACTGCTAATTTTGTATGACTGAATCAGGCTGCATAGGCTTTGCCTCAGTGGAATAGTAAAACAGGTACAACACAAGCAAAGTCACTGGTCTGTAGGAAAGAAAAATTAATAGCTGTGTGTTTACATTAAACACATGTAAGATTGTCAAAAATGCAAGAACTGAAGAAAAAGGACTTTCTGCTTTTGAGCAAAAGCAACTTTCCTTTGGGGCTCTAGTTGAAAGTGATGTGAATTGGTCAAAGGTTTAAAAAAAGACATCACTCAAAGGGAATCCAAAGAGCCAGGTTTCTGTTCACCTTGAATTCTGTAGCACTGTATATACTTCTGGATGCAAAGGAAAAGAAGGTGATAGTGATATACATACATACTTGACTATTTTGGTGGATCTGTAAGTTTCTTTAATTGGCTATGGGTGTATGCATATATAGATAGACAGATACATATAGATATATAATGATGTATCAGAAAATCCACTGCAAAAGTGTCTACATAATACTGTTGCACCATATCCTTCCCAAAAGCTTAAAGCCATGTTCTAAGGTAACAAGAAAAATGGCAATGCATGTGTTTTGCTACAGCACAATTTCTGTAATTCTTTTAATTTGGGAATACTGTAGATTACTGTTTCAGAGTCTATCTGACACAGGTAAAAACTGTGCTCTATGTCTGCTTAACAGCAACTGAAAGAACTGTTAAAAGTGTCAGGCAAATGATGTCCTGGTACACTGGTGACAGGATCTCAAGAGACTTTTAGTTTCTCTCTGTCCTGGTTTTCATTATTGAATCTCACAATTGCTTTACCCTTAGCTGCAGTAGTGTTAGAAACAAAACAGACCTTCTGATGATGAAAAAAAAAAACCCTTTGTTTTGCAGCTTCTACACGACGTAGTGTTTAAATTAGTCTCTATAAGAATACAGTTTCAACAAGTATACAAAGTAATTCCCATCCTGTTGATGTGATGGGTAGAAATAGTTTACACCTTGGTCTCAAGTACTACCATATTTAGAAGTCCAGAAGTACACATATCCTCCTTGAATAGTCTCATAAAATATGTACACAACAAAAAGCAGATTTCATAAAAGCAAGAAAACAAACAAACAAACAAACAAACAAAAAGACTATACCAAGTGGTAGCATTAACACTAGTTCACTGTGTTCAAATTGCTTCTGATACAGAAATGGATTAACATTGACACATTTTATCAACTTTTGTGTCAACATGAGATGCTGCCTGTAAAACAGCATACATATATGCCTTAAAACATGATGTAATGGACTTTCTGTATATACAGGATTTCCTTGTGTCTTTATATTTTAAAGAGTACCTTTTGTGTACAATCCTTTTATCACACAGCTTCTGATTTAATGTGCAAGGCATTAGTAAGGCATGGTTGTTTTTTTACTTCAGGCAGCCCTCCAGCTGTGGGCCAGCACTTGGTCAGACTTATTTGATCTTGGCAGGAGGCTAAGAGCACGTAACACTTTCAGTTGTATATCATGACTTTGGGAGTTTGTTGTGGGAAACAGCCAAAAGTATTATCTTAATAATTTCAACAGTGTACAATTTGACCTGCTAATCAGTCACAACCTCTGCTTTTAGGAAGGGGCAGATTAATGATAGTTTCAGAAAATGCTGGTAAAGTTTACAGTGGTTTAGTAGTCTTTGATCAATTCCATACTAAATCTTATGACTAATTCTTATTCTCGACAGTTATTGTAATCTAATAAATTTCATACTTTTATTTTCATGCAATGATTGCAATGAGAAAAGAAAATTGCGCATAATTCATCTTTTCTTGGGATAAAGATTACTGCAAGGATTTGACAGGACAAAAAAATTAAACCCACCCACTTAATAATCTTGAAATTGTCTTCTGATGTCTGATTCAAATGCCATAAGAGAAGTGACTGGCTGGACATTATCAGTCACAAAAAAAAAGCATGCCTGTGTTTCCTTCAACGTAGAGAATCATCATTTACAGATTATATTTTAAGTGATAAAGGCTGCTATTATGCAAATTAATAAACACGCAGGAAATTGAGTCTTTTAGTTTAGCTAAACAAGAAGGAGAGTAGGGATTAAAAGCAGACTTTGGTCAAATTGATGTTTGGTAAAAATTCCTCTTCTTTCATATTGGGATGAAAATTGTGTAGTACATCAAAATAAAATATGCTTCATCCTGCCAGTCTAAGTTCTAAAAACTATATGCTTTTTCCAACATGTAGCTGCTTTTCAATCTCTTTTCTCACTTGTTTTTAAGGCTGCTACTTGTACTATGTTACAAAGGAAGTTGGAGAACAGTTGTTTGTTTGAATGAAATATTTTGTAAATTAGTTTAAGAGAACAGTATTTCTTCAAGATAAAGAACATATTAAAATATTCCAGTTACTAGCATTATGTGAATAACATACCATAGTCTTCTGCCAACCTGAAGATAAAAGTTCTGCAATTAAGAGAAATTTAATGGCATAGAAAGCATCTTCTACATTGTAGTCATAGGCTTTTAGGCTGTAAAGTATTTGTCAGTGAGCATAACTTAACTCATTTAGTCATACTTCTGTACTGATTGATTAGGATGTATTAACACCAATGGGTTAAATTTGCAAAAGTTCATAGAGGTGGTTCACAACTGAGTTAGCCTGCATTAGCTTGAAATGAGGCAGCTGAAATAAAGAATTGAAGAAGAACTTGACTAAATACACCATTATTTAAATAATCATTCAAGTATTGCTTCAAAAAAGGAAACTGAATATCCTGTATGACAAATGCACATCTCACAGTAATATGGAAAGCTAGACTAATTTTCCTGTACATCATAACCTTTATGTAAGCAGCATGTAGGTACTTCATCTTTACATACAGCTGATGGTTTCTAAATGCAATTCATATTACTCAATATGAAAATCAGTATGTTCA
The DNA here is from genome assembly GCA_013397375.1 of Toxostoma redivivum. NCBI lineage: Eukaryota > Metazoa > Chordata > Aves > Passeriformes > Mimidae > Toxostoma > Toxostoma redivivum. The sequence goes on from VXBI01011790.1 coordinate 379,808, forward strand.
AGACTATTGTTGATATATTGCACTTGTGGTTATAGAAGGGGAGAGGACAGTTAGGAGCAAAATAAGAATATAGAGTTTTATGGCTTTTTTAAAACCTATATTTTAAGACTATTGGTGCAAATGAGGCTCAGTAAGCAACTCAAGAGTTTCAGGGTCCAATTCCAGAAGAATCAATTGTCTCTTAGGCTAAAAAAGCAATATTATCCTCTATTTTTAAAGCAAGAGAACTATTCAAGACTGTGACAAGGTCATAATGTCCTAAGACTTTTCTCTTTTAGATTATAAATCACTATTTAATTTTCACAACATAGATACAGCCTGTCAGATGCAAAATCTGATAATGAATGAGAATAAATTATTTCCTGGGTGACAAGTGGGGAAAATATGGACATGTTGTAACAGAAAGTAATTCATCCATGTAGTTGTACAATGGTAAGGACATACACTTTTAAATGATAAGTTAGCCTAAAGGTGTCTTCCTTCCATGAACATGAGTATAAATAACTAGTGTGCTTCCAGAAATGCATAATTTATCGGTGAAGGAAAAAACATGTTCTGTAAAGCAGCAGGGACAGAGAAGAAATTCTGATCAATAACATTGCATCAGAGCTACCTTATATTTTTCAAAATTTCTGGAGAGTCGAATGAGGTTTTTACCTAAAGTGAACATAGGGTAGTACCAGTACCACAGAGAGATGATGCGAAGAGCAGTGTCTGTCGTGGATATCTGTCTATACACCAAGTTTAATCCCCCTTCCATGGACAGCAAATAACAAATTGAAGTTAATCTCATAAATATAGAGATCATCTAAAAGGAAAAGCTGATGTTCTTTTACAACAACAAGCTTTTTGCTTAAAAAAAAAACAAAACCAAAACCAAAACATTTTTCTAGGAAAATTTCTAGGAAATTTTGTCCCCAAAATTTGTAAAGATTTGCAAGCCCTGACTCCTTTAGGTTTCATAATCTTTCCCAAGAATGCTGCATTGAATAAACACAACTGAAAAGGATGAGGTGACAAAAGAAGGAAATTACAAAGGTGTGGTAGTGTATTTACACTTCCTAATTTTCATGGCTCCTTTTGTTCTTTGGGGTTTTTTTACAGTTTCCTCAAAATTTTATCCTTATAGACAAAGCTGCGACAAATACAGGGGCAGATGGATGTAGTAAAAAAAATAAGCAGGTATGTGACTTCTGATGTCCATAGCTGTTAACTAGCCACCAGATCATGGCAAAGAGGGAGCATGGTAACAACTAATAGGCTCCAGAATGTCTCTTCTGCTCTGCAATAAAATGTTACAAAAAGAATATAGATCAAACTGAAGGGTGCACTACTCAGTAGAAAGGCTGCTCAGCTCTTCTTTTTGGTTTTCTGAACACAATTTCAAACACAGCAGTGTATAAAGCAATGGGAAAGTACAGCTCTAAAGCTATAGCTGAAGGACGAGCTGTGCTACATTGTCTTTACTGTTGGACAAGGAATGTGGTTTTTAAGTGAATATCCTGATTGCTCCTCCTTACAGGGCTTCAGATCACATCACGTAGCACATGAATAGGATTCCTTCCAAATGAAATTAAACCAGAACATGCACTCCCAGTGTGTAACTAATAAATCCAAACGCTAACAGGCATTCAAATCCCCAGGTAGAAACTAGGCCTAATCCAAAATAAGAATCCCGAAATGCTTTATGTGAATACCAAGTCTTCCACATGAATTATTTGGTTGTCAAGAGCCACTTCAACACGGTGCTGCATTGTACTGAAGCTTGCTGGCCAGTGCTACCAGGGAAACAAAAAGGCAGAATGTCTGACATTTTGCACACCATTCCCAACACTCTTCCAAATTTCCTTTGTAACAACTGTTGTGTTTCATTATGAAAAACAAATATTCCTCTCAACCATTTATTTTTCCCATTAAAGAGCTGTGACTAGGACCAGACAGAATCTGAGTTGAGACATTGAGAACTCTTTAATTTCTCTTTTATCTGACAAGCTCTATTGGTAGCACTTCTATGAATACTCATGTTTGTGCCTGAGCAGTAATTGCAAAATACGAAACAGATTTTCCTGTTTTAATTTTGAATTGTTATCAGTTTACACTGAAAACTACCTTACATAGTGGGCTAAAGTAATGCTTTCATATTAAAAGTGTCAACTATATAAAAATTCTGAAGATATTACGAAAATATCATTGATTCTTTCCTTTTCTACCCACAGAAACAATTCTTGCCCTCTCTGTGAACATGTTTTTACAGGGAGGCAGATAATCTTATCTCATTGCCTGTAACATTGTTTTACTTTGCATTTCAGTGTGTACTTAGAGTTGCCAAAGTCACGCTTTGTACAAAAAAAAGTCCAGTCCTGTGGTAGGCATCAGGTACTGGAAACTCCATTGCTTCCATTTTTTTCCCATTTTCATATTCTGGCTTTATATTAATAGAAATATATAAGTTTCTGTGTTATCCATTAGCAATAATATTCTGTATTATTTGAAAAGAATATTTCACAAATGTAAACTATTTCTGTTAAAAATATTTTAAGGCAACCTTAAAGTCTTTCATTTGAAAAGTTACATTCACAAATTCTGTCACATGCATCTATGTTCAAGATTTTTGCCATTCTCATCAACTCCCTTTCCAATGTTCAGTGTAAATTAAATTATATCATTGCTCTCACCAGTGAGAATACTCATACTTCCAACCTATTCATTTTATTGTCAATTGAGGTGTTATCTACTTCTATTTAACTTCCACATTTGAAAGATTTATTTTGAATAAGATTTTTTTTATTTAAAAGTATCATATTTTTTCTACTACATTCTTATGTTGATCACATGTATTTATTTAGACATATTGTAAAATCACAAGCAGTTTCAAACATAATGCTGTGAAAATATAAAATTAAACATACAATAATTTGGTAATACAAGCACTAATGTCAAGTTTACACTTCTGTCCAGTATTATTTGGCAGTAGAATTTTGCAAATCATAGACATATTAGTATCAAAACTAATTTCATTGACAGTCTGCAAAAAAAAAAATTACTTAGAGATTCAAGCATTTCACAAACATTGTATTGATGAAAAATTTAAGTTTCCTGGTAGAATATGTAGTTAAATAGGATTGGAGGAGCATTTGTCCATGTCCAATGTGCCTAACGTAGTCTAAAAGAAGTAGAGAAATAATTTTGTATAAACTAAAAGAAAATAAATCACTGGCCTTTTATTTATTTTTCTTTATTTATATGAATGGCAACAACTTTGTTCCCCAAGAGAAACACATAATTTTGCCCATTTTAAGAATGAGTATATAATTTCTGCTTAAAAATTTGCAAGGTAGATGCCATTTCATGAAGGAAGAAATGTAGCCTTTTAACCTAAGTAGCTCAGTGTTTTCTAAATTTTCTGCATCCTTGTAAAGTTCTCTAAATACTAGGATTTGATTGTATAAAATGCTTATGTTCCATTCAGGCAGAAAGAAGAGAAAGGCATAACAATATAAATTAAGGACTAACGCCCTCCTGAAGAAAATTAAAGAAAAAGCTTAGACCTTGAAGGAAGCAGAGAACTCCTGCCGTGTTAATTTTTTGACTATAGAAGAGAAACAACTCCACAGTTTCAAAATTACTGCCTATCTTTGAAGAATCTATTATCTTTCCTTTCATTTGTCACTTTAAAATATTGCCTGAAATTCCCTCTTCTGATGAAGGCCAAGATACATAAGTCAAGTTTCACATCTAATTTATTTATTTGTTTTTACATAGAATCCACTTGATTCCTTTGCTTTGGAGTGATAGTATGCACTGGCAGTGATCTCTCTGTATGCTGTTAGACCTGCAAGAAGCATCCACTCAGTCTGTGAAGCAACTGGTATTTAATGAATGAAAAAAGAGGCCATATTACCTACCTTGCAGCCACTTACTTGTGTGAGCAGCTTTCCATAACAATTGCTTTCAGGCAGCATAGCATAATTACCCTATTCAAGTCCTATTGATACATAAGTCATATTCAAGTCGTATTGATATACAAAATAACAACAGCTAGCATTTTCCAAAGGAAGCTTTCCAAAAGAACACACTCTCTGGGGGTCATACAAAAGTAGGAAAACTTGTAAAAGATTGAGAGATTAGAAGGGTCCTTCAAACACAGCAGCGTCTTGGCAATGTAAAGTATACCAAGGTATTTTACAGCCTTCATCAATTAAAATTATTCACAAAAAGAAAGAAAAAATCTTTGTCACTTTTGATTGAATAAAAAATTATTATCATTTATAATTGTTGCAATGATTGGACCAATACAGAAAGTCAATGTTCAAGAAATATTTATAGCTAATAGCAGCTTCTTCATCGTGTACTTGAAAATCTTTATTAACCTTAAATTTATGCTAAATTCATTTTAGGATGAAGGTGACTTTTACTACAATTCTTGTCTGAGGCATGCTTTGCAATATACACGTGGTCATCAGCACTTCGAGTGACAGATCATTATCTAATCTGGCATTCCATTTGCACAGACAGTTTTCCAGTAGATTTGACATTGATCATCTGTCCATTTGATTTGTTAAAGTCATAAAAATTTGGGTGTTTTTTTTTACAAAATGACTGAGAGCTTGCAACTCTGTATAGAAATGCTGTTATTTTATATTTTACTTCATCGAAAATTTGTTTTCCAGAGAAGTGGCGTTGTATTGTGAAACCAATGAAATTATTTTTCTTTCTCTGTCAACTCTCTACAGCTAAATAAGCCTCTGGAATTTGGGGTTCAAATGTGATTATTTTGACTGGCACAAGAAAAGGGAAGCAAGATTGACAGGATGGGGAGATAGAAACAAAATGCATCAGTATGGAGATGAAATCCACATATTACAGCATGTATCACAGTCAGTGTCTGTTGGCATGTTTCTCCTATAATAAATCTAATTTTCTTATAGGTCTCGTCTTTATCTACCAAATGTCTATTTAAAAAAATCCCAGAAAACACTAATCAAGTCAGCGTACGGCACTAGAAAGAAAATCAGCTCTCCCAAATGGTTTCGGGACAAGAAAATGTCTAGGTTTATGTTTGAATATCATACTATCTAATTTTTAATGTTCATTGCATAGCATTTTCACAAAGATTTTTAAAAATATAAATATTATATCCTGCCTATTTCTTCCCTATCCATGCAAAAGCTCACTGATATCATTTAAGAATGTACATAAAAGTGGATGAACCTGTGTGCAAATAGCCACATATTTTCTGCAACATAAGTGCATACAGGAAGGAGATTATCCCAAATTTGGCAAATGCATTCATAAATTCTTAAAATTTGCTCATAATCCTTTTCTAGTTGGATTGATTGTCTATAATCTAAAAAAAAAAAAACCTAAAAAAATACTAAATAATCAAAATTAAGATTAATGAGACAGGCAAACTTAAGATCCAGACCAAGCCATATACTAATGATGAAAAGAATAAATTATGTTTCCATCTAGCCTCAAATACCCAACTACGTTTCTATGGGCAAAATTGTTTCACAAGAAATAGATTTCTTTTTAACTTGATCAATTGCTTTGCATTTACAGTAAAATTTTTCAAGGCCTGACTAGGTACTTAGACAGGTCTACCAATTATTTTATTAAAAAATATATAAAAATATCTCAAAATATTATTACCAAAACATTGATTATTTTACTGAAACATCACAGCTATAATAGAAAATTGACAACTCCCTTTTGAAGGAAGAAAAAATTATTAAAACAGTGAGGGTTGATTAACTGTGGCCTGAGATCATAAACTCGTTCTTTGAGGCTGCTAGATCCTATGCTGGACATAGAGGTATCTTTACTACTTTGGATTACTTAGCACTGTGTTTCCACTTTATGTATTCCACCTACGTGTGGTCAAGATGTGAGGATTTTTCTGATGTGGGTTTTTTGCCACTCTTCTATTACCATCTTCATATTATTGCAAAAGCGTGATCCATGCCAAAGATCTAAGTGTGGATATTTTTCCATTCCCTGTTCATCCTCTGTTCAATGCTACTGCCAGCATAACACCGTACTCAAGGGCCTGCTTATTTCCTACTCGCTTTCTTGCTGGAAAATGTACTAAGTAGATACCTCAGCTACTTAAATTTATATAGTGGGTTTATATTGCTTCTCTTCACAGATGTGTAAAAAATGAAGTGGTAATTTGGTTGTGCACTGTTATGAACCAAAAATGCCATCATGTATAAAGAAGGAGAAGGTGTCTTCTTATGTTTAAAACATTTGAAATATGTCATATTAAAATAGTACTCTATCTTTTAAACATATTTTTAGTAAATATTTACATGCTTTTCATGTGATTATCATCTCTCTCATATCATGCCATTCTTTAGCAAAAGCCAGCTACCACTGATATTAGTTGGGAAAGGTCCTTGGAAAATAACTATGATTGTCCCAATTTCTTCAAAAGAGGTTTAACTTTGAACTAGATGAATATTGCATGTTAATGAAACTTCTCAAAGACTTCTTACTAGTCAGCAGAATTCTTTTACAAAATACTTAAAAATTAAATATGAAATTATAGTTATAACTTAAATGGCATTAACAGTTATATAAAGATTAGTCTAAAGCATAATAGTATTATTTTGGTATTAAAAATATATATACAAACAAGTCATGTCTGGAGATGCCTCAAAAAAAGGCAAAAATAATGATTCTGTGAAAGTTCTTGATACTTGCTACAGTATCTCTTCTTCTCAGAGATGTCCCATCTAAGTAAAATATAACTAAACATTCTCATATGTGTATAAACAAAAATCCTTACTATACCTGTGTTGTCTTTTTCTTCAAATCTTCTTAAGTATAGAGGTACAATGTCTTGGTTTAACTCGAGCAATAAAGGCAAACAGTAGCAGCTGTTTGATTCAACCTATGCCATAACTTTTGTACTTACCATTTTGCACACCAAGAAATTACAGTAGTTCATGCTTATTAATGATGATGTTTTTATAAATGTATCAACTATGTTTTGAATAGATATTGCTTCCATAAAATGGATGGTGTATCTAAATAAAATTCCTTATAATGCTCATGCATGTTTTGCAAACATACGTTGCAACAAAATTATAAAAACATAATGAGAAAGAACAGATAATTAATAAAATGAAGCCCAAAACTCCTCTGATCTGGGAACTCTCCATGATAGTTGGCTGGGCTTTCTAATAGCTTTCAGAAATTTTTTCTGCTTTAGAAATGAAAAAATATCTTTTCAAAAGACACTTTCTTTGGTTTTAGCGAACAAAGAAAAGCTTGTATTTAGAATATGATAATAAGTGCAGACATTCAATTTCTAAATTCCCTTCAGAAACATTTTTTATTTTTTCTGTAAGAAAGCCATACATTATTTCTGGTCACAGTTTTTAATTACCATTGCATATTTTGAGTCAAAGACTCTTGTCTGTTCTGAGAACACTAACTCCTAAACCAAGTAAACTTGATGTAACCTGTATATGATTTGCTATTGTCGGTCTGGAGATGATTAACAGTGTGAAAACAGTAACACCAAAACTAACTTTAAACATCTTGGGAATATGTTCATCCTATCACATCTATCAAATCAAATAAAAGCTTTTCAAGATTTGCTATTTTAAATAAGTACTAAAAGCTATTATGCATTACAAAGTAAAGTCTTAAGCTGGTGTGTGGGCCTACATATAGCCCAGACTTTATCTTTCTAATCTGGTGATGAATACAGCAGGCCACCATCTGGTGTGCGTGTACATCAACAACTACAATACAGCCCTACAATTTAATAATCACAAACTTTAACTGCTACTTACCATTTATTTCCAGCTACAGAAGGTCTCTGATTTAAGCTGTCCAATAAAAGTAGGAAAACAGTATAAGATTAACTGTTTTTGTTCCGGATTGGGCTTCAGATGCAGGCAGTGAAGCAGGGAGAGCTCTGCTGTTGCTACAGAAACCTGACGCTGAGGATTTAATGACAGCATCAGATGGTATTGTACTGGAGATTGTCTGCTGGGGGGACTAGACAGCATGCTGCTGATAAGAAACAGGAACAGATTCCAAATGTTTTCAGTTTGCTTTATCAGAAGAATCCTTTCATTGCCTCAAATATATTAATTTGATAGCAGATAGAATTTATAGTATTTTATAAGAATTTATATTAATGTTAGAAAAAAATGTGAAACACAAGCTGCCTGGAAGCTCTCGATGCAGGGAACTAATCTTCCTAAAACCTTATTCAATATGAAAAGTTTATAAAATTAATACTGTATTTTTGTCTGATAAATATTTAACTCATATACACATATGATTCCTCAAATAATATGTCTTTAAGCTGACAACTTATAAAAATGAGGACATTTTAAGTTCATGTGTTTTAATTTCATTAATTACTGTTAAAAAAGGATCCAAAGAGGAAAGATTTCTAATGAACTCCAGATTCACAGGGGCCTGGAACTATTAAATTTCAGGGATTTATTTCATATTCAGTCATTTAGTTTTGTTAATATTTTTATTTTGTGATAAAAATTTTAAAATACTATTACAATTCAGAAACAGTATTTCTGAATACAGGCAGCATGAACTGCAAAGTATCACCTGTCAAAATGCATGTATTTGGCTGGTCAATATTTTCTTCTATAAAGTCTCTTTCTATTTCACAAGTCTTTCTGAATCTCATTTACGTCTGTGGTTAGTTGATGTTTGTAGATTAACAAATATAATAAAAATATTCTCTGAAAACAAAACCCATTATTCTTCTATCAAATATGTATCTTTTCTTTTGTTAGTTCATCTGAGTTCCTGGATATTAGTTCATTAGGAAGTTTATATAAACACACTGAAATAATATTTTATATTTAATTGAGGGTCTTCTATTCCAAGGAATTTTACAAATACATTTCCCACTATGTAATACTTGAAAGCCTGTTGATCATACTCACAAAAGCAACTTCTTTCCTTCAAAAATAAGTCCACTGCAACTTTACTTTTCAAATAGAGCAGAAAGGACTGCCATTTCAAAGCTCTAAACCAAACATCACACAAGACCATTTGATCAATATGGCTTTGAAGGTTAAAGATTGATTCAGTCCTACTGGGATTTAAGACTGTATCTCCTGGAGTCTTAGGTATTTTAAGCATGAAGATAGTCCCATCAACAGACCTCACCCTTAGCATCAAAGGGAATTTCTGATTATATCAAGGACCAAGCAATCCCTCTACCTACTATCCCTAAAAAGTCCCAACAAAACAAAACAAAACAAAACAACCAAAAACAAACAAAAACAAACAAATAAACAAACAAACCAACCAAAAAAATCTCCCACCAAACTAGCCAGAGCAAGGAGAAGCCTATGAATTTCCTTATTATGAATTTCCCCATAATATTTTTTCTTTGGATCCTACATAATACTGGGAAAAACATATGGATTGTTGATCCATAGTCAAATTAAAACTTCATGGCTGATGTTTTCTCTCTATTGGTTTTGGACTAAGATAGGAAGTTCAAGATAAAAATTAGGGTTATCTTCAAGAACAAAAGCAAAACCAACATAATAATAATAATAATAATAATAATAATAATAATAATAATAATAATAATAATTTGGGCTCAATATAGGTAATCTTGGGTTAAATGCACTCATGCCATTTTAATTGAACATTTAAAAACAATCAATATAAACATTTTGGCTTATTTTTAAGTAAACAGTGTTTTAAATTGAGAAGAATTTATTTTTGAATAACCAAAATAAAGTATGTTAACATTTCACCAATAAATTATTTTCTAACTTTTTTGGAAAATTCCCCTATATTCTAGTCCGTGGTGCTCACCAATTTCTACTTTTTTTGCTTTAGACCAAAACTTTTCCCCAGTTCCTTTTTTGGCATATGCAATATTTGTCAAAACCAATAAAATGCCCCCTACAGTGTATGTTATGACATAGCATGGAATACCTCCTTGCAAAAGCATTCCCAGAATACACCATTACAGGATATAACATTTAAAGGAATATATGGTATTTGAACATAAAGAACTGCATGTGCATTCACCTTTTTTCATCTTAAAGTTTGAAAGAAGAGCTTTGAAAAGGCTTCAAGAGAAGTGTTTAGGAAAACTTAAAAGAAAATTATTCTGAATATTTTTGAAATAGGGGAAATTATTAATGGAAATTACCAAGTAAAACAAGTTAAAAACAGTTGACTGACAACATTTAAGACTAATGTAAGAATGTAAAGGAAATATTTTTAGAGTAATTTCTTTAAAAATGCATATCTGGTTTTTGAAATCTCTTGTATCCCACCGTGTTCAAAACAAAAAATCACAGAGAGACTGAAATTATTTTATATTAATTTGCGCTTTTAATCTTTGTGATCTATGGTGTCTTGGTATCTTTTGTTTTTCTTCTGATTTTTAGAGTTTGTATGTCATAAAAAGTGTTAAAATTGCTTTATTGTCTCTGTAAAGACCAAAGGAACTCACTTCTTGAAAATAACCAGGACTATTTAGACAATGTCTCAGAGACTACAGGACTTTGCAAAAAAAAAAAA